>BQNB010007325.1:15304-93943 GCA_026074375.1 Tanacetum coccineum | reverse complement strand
AAAAACCAAAATATCTATCAGGCAGGTTTGAGGCATGCTTGATCTGCGAAGAGTTGGTACAACATGTACAAAGTCTATCTATTGGTTCTTAGGAGGAGCTTGTTCAACAACGTCTGTACGAACAACTTCTTCCTCAACCAACTCAAAATCGCGTAGTACAATAGATATCAAAGAAGGTTATTCAATTTGTGGTTCAGTAGGGACGTCTCGAACCTCGTCAAGAATCTTGTCGCTCCCACTAAATTCTTGAAGCATATAATCTGATTCCAAGAACTGTCCATTGCGTTCAACAAACACTTGGTACTCCTCCGAATAATAAAAGGAGTATCTCACAATTTCCTTTGGGTACCCCACAAACTTACATTTGATAGCACGGGATTTTAATTTATTAGGAGTAGTACGTTTAACTAGAACATCACATCCCCACACTCTTATATAAAACAATACAGGAGCCTTCCTATCCCATATCTCATACGGTGTTTTATCTACCTTCTTTGTAATAACCATGTTGAGAATGTGTGCAACAGTCTTAAGAGTATATCCCCAAAAGGATAAAGGTACGTTACTCAAGTTCATCATCGATTGAACCATATCTAATAAGGTACGATTCCTCCTTTCGACTTACACCATTATGCTGAGGTGTATAAGGTAGCGTGCATTATGATACGATTGCACATTCACCCAGTTGATCAAGAAATTCCTGACTTATATATTCACCTCTACGATCTGATCGCAAGCTTTTAATATGCTTGTCGAGTTGATTCTCAACTGCACGTTAAAATGTCACAAAAGTTTTAAAGACTTCATGTTTATGTGTACTCAGATAAACATAACCATAGCGACTAAAATCATTGGTGAAGGTGACAAAGTAAGTATCACCATCTCGTGTAGGAACTTGAAATGGGCCACACAAATCAATATGTATTAGTCCTAATAGATCCTCGACCCTATTACCTATACCAGATAAAGTTTATTTATCATCTTCCCACATACACGTTGCTCTCACACGTCAAATGCATCAGATCTAATTGACTCAAGAATACCATCCCCTTGAGTTTCTTGAGGCGTTACTTGTTTATGTGACCAAGGTGACAATGCCAAAAGTAGGCCTAATTCAAATCATATTTGGTTCGCTTAGCAACATGAAACACATATTTATCAATTGAGATCACACCATCCATATCTATTTCAAAAATTGCCATTCCAAGGAAATGCATTAAAATAAAACATATTATTCTTTGAAACATAAATGCCATAGTGTTTAAATGCAAGTTCAAAACCAGCATCTCTCAAACAAGAGACATAAATAACACCTCTAGTAATAGTATGTGTGTAATGACGTTGTTGTAAACAAAGTTCCACACCACTAGGCACATTAAGAAAATAAGTTCCTATATCTTCAACTTTAGGTTCCTATTTCCCATATGTATCATCATGGCACCCTTTTCTAGTCTCTTGCTACTTTTCATTCCATGTACATTATTAAAAATGTGAATTCCATAGCCTGTATCAAATACCCAGGAATTAGGTGAGATAGCAAATAGTTCAACCATGAACAAGCAAGGTTTTGCAGACGAGCTTGTCTACTTGCCTCACTTCAACTCAATAAGGTAAGAGGGACAATTCCTCTTCTAGTGTCCTATCTTTTCATAATGGAAGCACTCTACATCCTTTGCTATGCTTTCTTTCTTAAGTGGTAGTGGAACTTTCTTCCTACCTTTAGACCTTCCTTTCCAGTTTTTCTAGGAATTCTTATTCACTCCTCATTCCCTTATCATGTGCAAGCTTGATACGCAATCTTGGATGACACATTCTTCTCACCAATTTTCAACATTGAATGTAGTTCTCCGAGAGACTTATTATCCCAGCCCTGCATGTTATTGTTCATGACAAAGTGTTGAACGACTTTAGAAAGGAACATCGTACAATGTTAAGCACAAGAACATGTATCAATGTATGTCCAAGACGTTCTATCTTGTCGATGTAGCTCTTCATCTTCAAAACATGAGAGCTTTTCGATTGACCCTCCATGCATTTTGCTGCCTTTTAGTGTCATACAACTCTTGGCTAGATTGAGTTTGAAACATGTTTTTAAGCTCTTTGATCATATCTATGCATTATGATTCTCCATGTCCTTATAGAGCTCAGGCGTCATGCATGCTAACATTAGCAACACAACTTTATCCTGCTGAGCAAGCAAAGCATGATAAGGAGCGACATGTTCAGAAGTGGCAGTAGCAACATGAGGTTCAAGAAGTGGTGAATCAATGTGATGCAACTTTCCTTCATACTTAAGGGTAATCCTTAAGTTTTCCGTGAGCCAACGATCCATACATGTTTTATGACTAATCAAAACAAAAACAACAATTGCATACCTTGTTTGTAGTGGGAGATCAGACAAAGATCTAGAGTCCAAAGTTGAACCCTTCACGGTTGACAAACAAGCCCTCAAGCAACCACAAGAGATGTGTTAGCAGTTAGTCAATCCATAGCAACATGTATAATCGAATTACAAGAGATCAAACAAACTATTGTTTGTTCTTGGTGGTACACAGCAGCCGAACATGGGAGGGGATGAGAGAACTAGGGTTTTTGGTTTTCTAAATTAACAAATACTGCATGAAATAATAACTCTTGTATTTATACGCTTATTGGATAAGTATCAAAATCAAATCAAGATAAATATCAAATAAATAAATAAAAGATTTATTATTAATTACAAGATGATATATTATTCAAGATAATATCTTATCTATAATTAAACCAAAAACCAAATACTCAGCCCGATCCCACAAGGAGAGGATGTTGGGCGTGGGTCCAAAAGGGATGCACCATCAGTTTAGGCTTCGGCCCAAACTTGCTCCCTTCCATTTAATTAAGTCCAACTCAATTAAGCCCGATTCATTTAAGTGACCATTTCTATATTTAAAACAAATATACAAAACGATGATCCAAGATATTGCGTGTGACCCCCAAGGTATATTCATATATTACTGACAGTATTAATCCCATTTACTATGCACACAAATCTACATTATCCCGATAAATACACACTTTTCTCTCCACTTTTCTCTCCTCATCACCACCACTGCCGGTCCGCCACCCTCAAACCACCACCGACGTCAGAATTTTTACATGCGCAATGATCCACTTATATTTTCTTAATCCCCACATCATTTCCTACATATCCCGCTAAGAAAAATCCACATGCAATGAGTATTTCTCTAGTTTTGGATTGGTTCGAGTTCGTGTCGAAATGGGCCGAAAACATTGTTTAAAAGTATTAAACAAGTATTCTTACAAGTGGGTTTTTGTTAAAACGTTGCGGGTTTGTGTTTTGGGTTGCGTCGGATTCGGAAACCGAGGAGGCAAGTGTGAGCCGATCGTTGTTCTTGCCGTCTTGGCTTGTTGTAAGTAATTTGATATACTTTCGATTGTATTTTAAATATTGCATGTGATGAAATCTGATTGAATCTTGCGTTAGACTAGATTAGGTTGTGATATTGGATGATTGAACGATATGTATATCGTGTATATGCTATTTTAAACATGTGGCAAAGTAATTTTTGGGTCAAAAATAGTTTTTGGCGTGTTTGGAAACATTCAATTTCGAGCAGAAAGTTTGGCTCAAATTTTGAGGTTCGAGATTTTGTAAAACCTGTTTTTTGATTTAGAAATATGATAGAGTTCGTCCTAATGAACGTTTCGGTAATTCGAACGTCCCGTAACTCCTCATAACGAAGAAGTTACAGCGAAAACAAGATTTGAAAACTATGAAAATTCCAAACAACTATAAGGGTTTTGTTAGTTGCTGACATAATTTTATATGGCCGATTTGAGCACTTTTGAATCCGTTTCAGCCTTTCGACGAAACACGAAAGTTGTTCGTAATGTCGTTTTACTTTGCCGCGAGGTTTTTTAGTCTTAAAATCGCGTGATAAACGACGTCAAAACGGGAAAGCATTTCTGCACTTTGGTGTATTACTAATGTAACAAGTTCTGTGCCGAAACTTTGCAGGGGCATTTTTCCGTCATGTTTTTTTCGGTTTAGTTTTGGGGTCTCAGCTAAAACTAAAAGTTAGTCCGGAACGTCGTTTTGCATATAATATCTTTAGAGTCCGAAGTCGTGTGAAAATGTGATATAGCCGGTCGTTTTGTACGTGTCAGATTTAAGGAAAAATATGTATATTAAAAAGTCAAACGTTAACTTTTAAAAGTCAATTGGGTTAACAAGAGACTTGTTGGGTTTTATAACGATGGTAATCACTATTATTATTACGATCATGAAAATTTGAGTTTGACAACCTTAATAAACGAGGACGTTTCTAAAAATAGAAAGTTTCCGAAAATAGAAAGTTTTTAATAAAGTGATACAACTTATGTTTGAAAGAAAGATAGTATCTAAAGTATACTAAGTGTTAGGATCTAGGTCGCGCAAGAGGATTTCTCATCACGTGTGTATTTTATACGATTTCTATCGTTGCGATGTACACATCATTCGATCGTACTTTATTATATAGTAACCGAGCGACATAATTATAGGTCGCGGTCGAGTTCGTTATCGGTGACGTTTCGTGATTGATTGATTATTGATCGTGGTCTTCGATCAAGGTGAGTTCATAGCCTCGCTTTAAATGCTTGAATGTTTTATAAACCCGCGAGGGGGATACATGCATGTTTTAAAAAATAGAACACAAGTAACATATTGTGTACTTGTTGTTGCTTGTTTTGAAAAGTGAACACAAGTAGTTTTATACGTACTTGTTGTTGCTTGTTTTATAAATTAAACATAAGCAGTTTTTTACGTGGTTGATGTTGTTCTGTTTTTGTTTGCATGGATAAAATGGAACGCAAGTGTTTTTGGTATGATAATATAATTTCATTGCCATGAGTTTATGCCTTTGACTGTGTACTCGTTAATTACCGAGGAGGTAAACGCTGAATGCATTAAATAGATCTATTGGGTTTGACAACCCTGTCCTGGGTTTGGATCCGGAGGTTGAAACACTATAACGGCATTTTGTATTGAGAAGAGGTGGTGGCTATACTACCCGAGTCAATTATTTATCTATAACAATAAAATGGGTTAAGGTTCGGTAATACGGGCTCTGAATGTTTGAAAATGTGGCGTGGCTTGCCTAGCTAGCAAGTCATACATGTTTTTGGTGGAACCAAACTGCGTTATAAGATTATAAATGTTTTATGTGGAACCAATGTGTGTTCTAATTGTTACTTGAACACTCTATGAATTCGCTCAACCATTGTGTTGACGTTTTTAAACATGTATATCAGGTTTAGGTACATGTGATGGCTTGGATGGGACAGAACACGGATATCAACGATTGGAACTCAGTGAAATTTTGTGCATTCGATAAATGTGATTTTTATGAAAATGAGTCGTGATGTGACTCAGTAGAAATATATTTTCTAAACTGTTTGGGGACCTTGTAACTTATGATCTTCTTTTTAAACAAATCGAATGTGATTTTGTTTGATAAACGTCTCTTTTGAAGTCGTTTACTGTGACTCGTGTGCATATATTATGAAGTACCACCCCAAAGTGATATTATGTTACGTTGTAAATTTGGGGGTGTTACAGATTGGTATCAGCGCACTGGTTATAGCGAACTAGGTCATTTTCAAAACCTGGACTATAATGTTTTTTCAAAAAGTTTTTACGAGTCTTTCACCGTTGTCCGATATCCGCGCGCGCGTTGTTTTTGATCCCTAGATGCCTTGTGTGATGCTTTTAATCGCATTCTAAGTGCGTAACAAGGTGGGTAGCACTTGGTATGAATAATATGTATGTATATATGTGTGTATATATATGTGTATATATATATATATATATATATATATATATATATATATATATATATATATATATATATATATATATATATATTATATATATATTATATATATATATATATATATATTTATAGATAATATATATATATATATATATACGGCATTCATTCTATGATGAACTGATATCTATATGTATCTTGATACTTGCTTCTTGCGAAGAGTTTAATATTGAGGAGTATTGATGCTACTTGATGGAAGCATCGTTGTTATATGATATTTATATTTTGTGTATGTATATAGTGTTATATGTGACCGTTTGCTAATTTATAAGCCAATTATAGGACGCGCACTATCTCCCATTGTGTGTTTAATTTCCCGTTGTGCTATGTGTCGTTTGAGAATGACGATTTTTTGGGAACTTTCAAATTAAAGTTGCCTTGTTGTGTTTGATTCCCTTGCATATCATCTACCTAGTAAGTCTTAAGGGTTGATTCTGTAACCCATAAGCATTGTGTTTAAATGTGTGCAAATAATTAGGCCACGGCTATGTGTTGGGGTTTAGAGAAAATTGAAATGGTGATTGGTTGACCTTGATATCAAAGGCTCTAACCTCCTCTTGTTTCATCTTTGGAATAATTAGCTTTAGCACTCATTGATTCCTCTTCATCTCTGCCTTTATACCACTAAAATTGTAGATGTCGTATTCTAAATCAACCCATTATAATATATACTTTTCACAAGGGTGTGTTATCCTCTAAGATTGGCTTCAAATGACTAACATGTTGTTTGAAACAGATACCTTGACGTCCTCTTCGAGCACTCAGGAATCTCTATGTTTAAGGATAAAGAGTCAGCCATTTCATTCAACTGGGACGGCCAAATCCAGCACGCATTGGAAGAATCTATGAGAGTATCCCTTTTTGAATACCAAGAATCAGTTTTGGTATTTACGAATTGGTTGAAATTGTGAAAACGAACAACAATTTCATTAGAGATAACTCACCAACATTATCTATCAAGGGAGAATTACATATGTATTGTTTTATTCCGGGTAATAAAACCAGGGTAAAAAAGATTACATACCAACTATCACTAAAACAAATCTTAAATTACTAAAAGGTAATTATATCAAGAGGTGAGATCATGAAAGAACAATATCATCTCAAAGAACAAAAGAACACATCCTAGCCATCTATTTTTCATCAAATAAAAAAACAATTAAAAAACTCCACTTTCCACATACTTTTTTAAAAATAAATATCTTGCAAAACGGTAAATCGTTCTTTTCAAACGACAAAAAATTACACCATCGCGACGAAATTTAAATTATCTTTCTATTAGAGGGCAATGTTATATACTATCGACGAAATTTTTCGGATTTTTTTTCGGCAGTCTGCAAAAAAATCACTGTGATTTTTTTAGGACGTAAACTAAAAAGATCGATATCATATACTTTGACAGACTTTTTAGTGTTTTAAATTTCCGCAAAAAATTAACGTGATTTGTAAAATCAATTGTGATTTGTTGTTTTTAAAATTCACGTGTATTTCATAAATCGCATTGTGATTTCACAAATTCACTTTGATTTTTAATAAAAAGTACTTATTCACTGTGGTGTATTTCATTAATTCTAATCGCATATGTATATTCAATTTATGTGTGATTTTTAATGTAAGAAATCACATGTGATTTTCGAATCACGTGTGATTTTTTCTGCGGCGGAAATAAAAAAAGTTCGTCGAAAGTATTAAATGTGCCCATCTATTAGAAAGAATAATTTAATTCTCCTTCGCGATGGTATATTAAAATTCACGTCAAAACAAAAAAATACACCCATCGCGACGACGTTATCTTTTTATATTTCTTATAGGGGGCACTTATATATACTTTGATGATCTTTTTTTCGAGTCACGTCTAAAAAAATCACATGTTGATTTTTATTCACAATCACATGTGATTTTACAAATCACTGTGATTTGATACAAATCACATGTGATTTTTACAGTCGGGCTTGTAAATATAATCGAAAATAAGTTCGTCGAAAGTATTTAGAAGTGCCTCTATCATAAGTGATTTTTTCTCGTCGTGATGGTAATGTTTTGTTAGCCTCAAAAATATTGAGTCGAACGAGAAGTTCGTTCATTTAGAATATTAGGTCTCGGTCATTTATATATTAAATGTTGTAATAGGCTAGACGGGTATTGGGCTCATTTAATGTAATCTAACCGGTCACATGTATCGGGCGAAAGCCCAAGTAAACTCGAGCCCAACCCATTTCAAACCCACGGCCCACTAAGCCTTTTAAGGCCGCCCATCTAGGGTATATAAACCCTTCTCCATGTGTGGAGAGAGAGTTGTTGGTCTCATTTGTGTTTGTGCAAGTAAATCAACATCCATCTTATTTTCTCTCTACTTTCTCTCTCTAGTTTCTCTCTCTATAATTCTTTCATCATCCAATCTTATTTTCTTGTTCATCATAATGAAGTGAAGTGATTTTTTGGTTTACATTTGGTATCAAGAGCCTCAGGTAGATAGTGGTTGTTTCGTGGTTTAATAAGCTCAAAATCAAATTTTTCGTGGCTTATTTTGCAATATAAGCTCACGTCGAATTTTTTTTGGGGCTTATTGGTTTGTTTTGTTCATTCAATTCTTGCTTCACTTGTTCTACACCTTCTTGTGTTTGATTCGTGCTTATAAGATCAAAACTTCGTAGCTTATTTTCATTTTCATGGCTTATTTTTGCTAACAAGCTCACGGCTTCTTGGCTTATTTGCTACTAAGATTTTTGGTTCATCTTATTTGTTTCATGTTCTTGCTACTTAAACACTCAAAAGCTTCGTCCTTTAAACCTTAACTTCAAACTAGGTGTTTAATTTACAAGATTCGGCTTATTTTCGAGCTTATTTCCATCTTATTTCGAGCTTATTTGACTTTTCTTATTTTTTATGCTCGTAACCGGTCAAACAAGAGGGGGAACATAGATCCACAATTTGTGCTTCAAAAGATAGTGACATTTTGTTTGATAGTTTAAGTGGTCCTCACCCGAAAGTGACACCGAGCGGAATATGTAGGCTAAGCGAAATATGCAGGAAAAGTTCAAGCGAAATATGTATGTTTAAGTTGTAAGTGAAATATGCAGGTTCCAGTTCAAGCAAAATAAAGGCGAAAATATTACTATTTAATAGAAAGACTCTTCTGCTAATATTTTGTTAACTGAAGCGAATTTGCAAATCTAAGCGGAACATGAATGGATTTGTAATTTCATGCGAAATCATGCAAGTTTGACTTTAAGCGGAAATTTGTTAGCGCTTTCAATGCGAAAACATGAATTAGTTGATTTTCAAGAGAAATATGTTTGAATTTCAAGCGAAAACATGCATCACTGAGTAGACAAGTCGAAAATATGTTTCAAATTCAAGTGTATGATGCAGTTTCTGTTTTAAATGCGTAAACTGTGTAAATTGTTGATGGCGAACATATGCAATTACCCAAGGCAAAGCGAAATATGCCAATTTTTCTTCTAAGACACTCAAGCGAAAGTATGCACAAATTCAAGCGAAAATAAGTAGTTTCGTAATTTTTAACTTTGTGTGCAGGAAAGACATTCAATTCACAACAAATCATATCCTTAATTCAAAATCAATTAACATTCACGGTATTCTTACTTGATTTTGTTGAATCCCGCGAAAGACCACTAACTTCTGTTTTCTCTGTGTTGTTACATTCAGTAGGTGTTTGTAAAATCCCGTGGGACGTTTATTGTTTTAATTTTTCCATACCGAAACTTCAATCCAACAAATTCTACTTAAGTTCCTACAATCATTTTTCACTTCATTATATTTTCAGTGTAAAAATGGAAACGGTACTAAAGGATACTTTATTTTCGTGTTTCGAATTAGGTAAGAGACAAGACAATGCAACAGATAAGACAAAGCAAAAAAGTGAGTAGCATGGTATGTTTGTTCGAAACTTCATTCATACCCTCGAGACTTCTTTCAAAAAAAAAACAACTTAAATGGAACTTTCGAAACACGGAGTCCTGGATTTCAAACGTGCTCATTTGCTGACACTTCTATTGGTCAAGATAATAGAGACTTTCAAAGGCAACAATGTTCCTGAACCTGGACCTAACTAGAAAAAACAACTTGACTTGTGAGATCTAAGGAAATAATTGATCTTTTTCTGCCTGTTAAGTCTCCCCGCCCCGGTCTAGAGAACTTTACGCTAAGGTATAATCTACAAGAGACACTAAAGGAGGAGGCTCTTGTTGCAAATACCAAGCTATATGCCCTGGAATCTATACACTTGATTTAATAAGGAACGAATGGAATGTAACAGAGCTTAATAGATAAGAAAGTTAGAATGTGTATCACTATGTTCTAATCATATTTCCAATTATAACTATTGAAGGGTTGTTGTTTGAGATCTAGAGGTGTTCCTGTCTACAACTCTTGGCAGGTGGGTTTTCTTATATTTACTAGTTTGTAAACCATAGCGCTCCCAATCTATCTATAACGGGCTCTTGTAACTGTGATATTGCCATTATCACTTCATACTACATCTTTCATCATTGCATATTATCGATAAACTTAACTATCGCTCGCACGCAAAAACTGCGTTATTACAAGTAGTAGAAAGATAGTTAGAACAAATATTACTAATCAAACGCAGAGATGGAACTATATCAGAGCAGAAATGTCCTTTGTCGCAGCCAGAACCATGATTTTATTGAGTACCGCTAAATCTATCCTCCCCTAAAGGATTGTAGACTGCTTTTTGTCCATGTTTTCCTTAGTATATCAGTATACAAATAGTCATCAGCACCTGGAGGATGACGCAGCAACACTTTTCTTGTATCGCGCAATGCACTTCCTACAGAACCGTTGAGCTTCACTCAAAGGATGAATTTTCCCCCCCCCTTGACATCTCCACATCCGCAAAACACAAGACTCGCTAGAAACCTACCCTGCTTTCTGCGCCTTGTTGAGTCTTGAAATCATAATGAATTAGTATCTTACTCTGCAACAATTGGGTAATATTATTGCTCATTGTACGCGATGTCAGCAAAAGTGGTATAGGCCAAGCAGCAAGTCCTTTAACCAGCCAAAGTTTTTGCTCGCGAACCACCTCACGTTGTCTACCATGTCTAGGATGTCTACAAAGTTCCGCGCAAACTGCCCGCTTACATGATTTCACAAAATTGAGGTGAAAGAGAATCATCCTCGCTCAAGAAACCCGTAGATCCGGACTTCTGTTGGACTCAGTTACCAAGTATGCCAATTAACTATGGTGTGCCAAGTCAGTTCTCTGCTGGTATCCAGGTAAAAGTGCTGTTTGTTGTAATCCTCACGCGCTCGCTCACGCGAAAACCAGCTTTCAAACTCCTTCTTGTACATGATAATACATTATTTGAGTTGCCCTAAATCATATTGATAGCTCTTTGGCAGTCATTACGAGCATCAACGGTATATTGAGATGGCACTTTACCACTGCCGTACCTCTGGGTGGGTAGTCAATCCTATAGATATGAAAAGAAAGAATTATCTATCGGTGATTGATAACCCGTCTATATACGTAAGATCAGTACGTGTAACGATCGGTATAGTTGGGCGTTATCCATCTGATAAGTTGCGCCTCCCGCCAGTTCCACCCACCTCCGATCACCGCCTATAAAAACAGAAGATGTTGTGAAGCTCGTTACAAAGTTAGATTGTAACATATTTGGCTAGTCACATCCTTCGGATAACTCATAATAGAAATATTCATTGGTCGTAGATTGCAGAAAACCATTCCAACTTATTTACGATAAGATACAAACCAGAGTGAGTTGAACACGCAGGTTGGAACATGCAGTCACTTTTTGGTAAAGTGCCAACCATCTAATCATGGAGTTTCCACAGCCTTTACCATAAGCCATGAACTTATGGGCTAGCCACTCTTCACACGACGTGATATGGTGAGTGAAAACCATACAACTTATGAGCAAGTTGCCAACTATATCACCGGATTTAAGAACTCACTCCAAAAAGCCGGATCCGTTTGGAGAATCAACTCTTTCTTTTCAAAGATGAATCAGCAGGAACAAAAAAAAAACAGCAGAAACTACATCTTATGCATCATTTTCAACCTGCACTTGGTTAGCATTGAAACAAAAGAAATATACAATGGACAAACGAGATATCTAGATAAATAAAAAAAATAAAATAAAAATCTAGAAATGTAGTACAACAGCATGCCTCCCCTCAACCATAGGCCTCCCCTTAAACATAGGCACTATGGATTGAGCATCCCAATGTTAACCACTAAGAATGAAAATCGAGGACCATCAAACTTTTTAGTTAACAAGTCTGCAACATTACGTTCAGTGGGAATTTTATCAACCTCAATAAGTCCCTTTTCATTCTGACTTGGGTTAGCCTACAATACGTTTTGGTGTTAGCCTACAATATACAACAACAATAAAAATGTTAGTTACAGCAAGGGACCCAAGTCATTACTGACTTGGGTCAAACTAGTACCAATAGTTGGAACTAGATTTTCTATTGGAGTGGGACCTCATGTGAGTGGCAAAGCCAGGATCAGTCCAAGTCCAATAAGCAGATGGAGAATAGACACTTTCGCCATAAAAGCTATTAAGATAATTAAGATAAGCATAAAAATGTCCATTATGAGAAGGTAGTCTATGCAGTGGCCTTTGAGGATGAGAAAAAGGTTGGACATAAGGGGTCGTGGGTCTACCATTTCGTGCACGTCTTGCTGGAATAACATAACCAGCAGGAATGGATGCTTCAGCAGAATTGTAAGAATCAGCACAAATGGGCTTACCCGTATCAGCAGAATTGGGAAATTCAGCAGATATAGGGGTATCAGCAGAAATGGGGTTGGACCTATCAGCAGAAACGTCTGTAGGTGTTTTCCTTTTTGAGTCATTATTTCTTGAACCCCTCCCTTTATCCAATCGTTTCTCATAGTAATCACAGTCTTTTATAAGATGCTTGGTACTTCCACAAACAAAACAGGATTTAGAAGTAGAAGATTTATGATTGCTGAAAAGACTTCTCTTATTCAAAGAACCAACATTATCACACTTTGTTTTTGAATTACAAGAAAAAGAAACACTAGGAACAGACGCATTAGACACATAAGGACCTAAAATACTTCCAGTGACTCTTGTTTCTTCAGAAGCACTTCCAGTGGATTTGACACTAGTAGAGTCTTGAGAATCATTATCACTGGTACTGGGTTCAGAACACTCCATGCTAGAATCAAATGAGGAGAAGTCTTTGGGAGATGGTTCGGAAGACCTGTCACTGAAATCAAAGAAGGCAGAATCATTAGAATTAGCGAGACTGCCCGTAGGAGTCTTGATTTCAGTGGTCTCACTAGTCTGTTTCCCATATTCCCTTACTATCTCATTATCATCAGAAGCATTGGAGGTAGGCTTATAGTTCCCTGTCATAGGTGGGGGAACTGCCTTCATATGGTCAACTTTGTCAAACCTATTGTAAATAGGTTTTGCTCCTATGTCATCTAAGTCAGGGGTAAAAACACTAAATTCAGAGTTACCAAAACCCCAATCATCATCCCCGATCCAATTATGAAAGCCTAATCCCTGCTTAGTTCTAGCAGTCTATTTATTTAGAGCTTCTATTTAATTTAAACAAGTTTTTTCCATGTTTGCTCCATTTTTCTTGATTAGCTAACTCTTTATCTAATTTAGCTAACAACTCTTGTTTTTCTTGAGAGGCTTGATTAATAAGTTTTTCCTTATACTCAAGAATGTTTGATTTATCTGCTAGATCATATGACAAAACTCTTATTTTCTCCTCATAGGCTAATGATTCTTGTGAATAGGTTTTTTTTGTTCTTTTCTAATGTTTTAACAGCTTCTTTGTGAGAATTTAATGAAATAACAGTTGCATCAAATTGATTCCTTAGGTCAGAATACTGTTTGAACATAGAATGATATTTAGAGTCATGACACAAGGATGCAGTGAATGTACCTCTCCAACCAAAATGCAGAGTGGTTGTCATAGGTTGAGCACCACCGCAGAAACACTAAAAATCAAGCAGAATCCACAGCTTCGCAGATTACACACAATCAGCAGAATCCACAGCTTCAGCAGAATCTACAACATCATCAGCAGAAATCACAACTTCAGCAGGAACACACTCTTCAGCAGAAACATCATCTTAGAATTTGACTCCATCATACTATAGCCATCATTTCCATAAACATCAAAGATTTGTTTCACTTTATTATCCTTTGGAATACTGTCCAATTACAACTACCATCCATCTATATGATACCAAGCCTTTTATCAGGCTGAGATTCCTTTCTTCCTAGCTTGTATGTAGGTATTTGTTTGAGAGGTGGTGCTCTACACTCTTAGAAGTGCCCCTTCTGATGACACTTGTAGCATTTAACCAATTGCTTGTCAAACCTTGCACTTTCCCTTCCATTAAATTTGATCTTTCTTCCTGCTTTCTTTTCAAACTTGCGAACTCTAATAGAATGCATAGCCATCTGATGCTTCAAGTCATACTCCTCCAAGTCTTGTTTGTTTAATTGATCAAGATCATCAAAACAAAGCTGTTGATCCTTTTCATGATCAGCAAGAAGACTGTAGACAACATCATCAACAACCTTGGACACTTTTATAGAGTGCTCATTTGATGATGTTTGTGGAGATGGAAATCATTAAGGATGGATAAACCTATGCTGTTGTTTAGCTCTCACGCATCCTCCCCTTTATGAACAAAAGGGTTAGTTCTGAGTCTCGCTCGGCGCTCTCGCGCGATCGCTCCGCAATACACAAAAAAAAGCTGTGTATGAGAGGGTCCTAGATACACTTCTTACATCACTTTCTATGAATTAAGTTTGCTTGTAGGATCTTCAAAGGTGAGGAAGATCCAATCCTCCTTTGCTCTTAAAGACAGAGAAACTTGTCTCCCGGCTTTCAGCATAGGCTCTAAGAAAACACATATTACACTTATTCTTGTTCTGGTTTGATTTTTCAAACTCGTTCATTGAGTCAGGCTTCTTATGCATCCTTTCATTAGCATTTTATCCAAGGCCTTCTTCTGATGTCATCTTGAATTCAGCAAATGCTTGCTTTAACATTGTCTTTTGGAGTTTTCTAGACTCTTCATTCGATCCAAACTTGGCTTTTATGGCCATCCCAAAATGTCATTTTGCCATCACTCATGTGATTAAAATCATATGTGTTCATCTGGTAGTGTAGAGCTCAGAGTTGGATCGAGCTTTAGATTCTCTTGAAGAACCAAGTACTCATCTAGCAGAAACAGGATCCCGATACACTATTTTTCCATTGGAGTCAGTAGTGGTTGGTCTTGCATGGTTTCCTTTCATAACTACATTCCAGCATTGAAGATCATTATCTGGATGTAGGTTTGCATCTCATTGCCCAAACATCATATTCAACCACTTTAGATTAGGGAACTTTGTCTGTGTTATTAACAGTGGGACTTGAGGTAAGGTATGGTGACAACTTCCCCCTAGGGACTGAATTCAATAGTCATTGAGAGTCTGTAAGGGAGTTTTGTGAGAGATTGATAGGGTTAGGGTTTAGGACAGGAAATTCTTCTTATCCAGAGACTCTAACAGGGCCTTGATACCATTGGTGATGATCCCAGTAATAGACTTTCTAGCCTGTTAAGGTGTGTAGATAACTTTCGCAAGTAAATCTACAAGAGAGGGCTTTGTTGAATACCATGCTTATAGCGAATCTATAATTGATAATAAGAAGAATGATAACAGAGATAATAAGAAAGAGACAGATCACTATTGATCAATATATTAAAAATACTAACTATTGGAATGTGTTTTTGAGATCTAGAGGTGTACATTCCACATTGCCGTAGGTTTCTTATATACTAGTGAAACCTAGGGCCCAATCTATCTAAAGGGCTTACGACTGATAGCATTATCACGTCCTTAACATTTCTCATGCATATCCTAACTAACTGTTACAAAACTGTTTGTTATCAGCAGAAAACAATATTACTATCATGCATAAATGAATTAATATCCACAGGAAATGATGGACTTGATATAATCAGCAGAATCTGAACTATATCAGCAGAAATGGACTTTAAGTCAGCATAAATGATAATATCCTAACCAATTCTCCCCTAAACTGGATTGTAACTTGCATATTGTCCAGTTTCAGTAAATAGATAATTCTTTAGCCACTGGAGGATTGAAGCAACACTAAAAGCTAGAGAAGCCAGCCTGCTTGGCCTTGTTGAGTCTTGAATGTATCAGCAACAATGTAAACATATAGCAATGTATCAAATCAGCAACAAGTGAAAGGCCAAGCAGAGTCTTTACAGCAACAAGTTTGGAACCACCACTGCTACCATGACAGTATGTACAAAAGTTTCAAACTGGCCTCATCACTTCCAGATGAGGGAAGCGAATCATCGACAGAACCGTAAATGGATTTGATGTCTCTTTACCAGTAGCCATTAACTCTGGAGTAGCCAGTCCTTTGGTAACCAGTAAGGTTGTGTATCCTCAGGTGGACTGAAAACCCCATCAACTCTCAGTACAGAAAACATAGTGAGTTGCAAACTATATGACTTTTGGCAAGTCATTACAGCCATCAACGGTAATTGAGATGGCCTTTACCACCAGCCGTACCCTGGTGGGCTAGTCAATCCTTAGATACCGAAAAGAAAGAATATCTACGGTGGATTGATAACCGTCTCAACTAATCAGTACGTGAAACATCGGTAAGTTGAGTTACCCTGATAAGTTTTAGCGACCTATCACCGCTATAAAACGGATTTGAGAAGCGCTTTACCAAGTAGCCGTACACTCTTGGGCTAGTCAATCCTTGGATAACATACTAAGAATATCCATGGTGGATTGAAACCATTCCAACTCATTCGAACATACCAACCAGGTGAGTTGGAAAAAACACGTAGGTCACTTTTTGGTAAAGTGTCAATCTTCTAATCATGGAGTTTTCCACAGCCCTTTACCATTTAAGCCATGAAAACTTATGGCTAGCCACTCTTCACATGAGTGGATATGGTGAGTGATAAAACCATTAAACTTATGAGCAAAAGTTGAGCCAAACTATATCACGGATTTTAAGAACTCACTCTAAAATGTCGGATCCGTTTGGTGAATCAAACTGCTTTCTTTTTCAAAGATGAACAGCAGGAACAATACAAAAAAAGCAGAAAACCAGAAAACATCAGCAGAAAGACTGTGTTTCAGCAGATATGGTGAGATGCTAGCAGAAACCACATTTGAAACAAAGAAATATACAATGGGACAAAACGAGATATCTAGATAAATAAAAAAATAAAATAAAAATCTAGAAATGTACAAAAAGTATCAAACAGCATGCCTCCCCTCAACCATAGGCCTCCCCTTAAACATAGGCACTATGGATTGAGCATCCCATGTTAACCACTATGATGAAAATCGGGACATCAAACTTTTTAGTTAAACAAGTCTGCAAATTACGTTCAGTGGGAATTTTATAACCTCAATAAGTCCTTTTCATAGCATCTCTTATAAGTGATGCCTAATCTCAATGTGTTTGGTTCTTTTGATGAAAACAGGATTTTG
The DNA here is from genome assembly GCA_026074375.1 of Tanacetum coccineum. Taxonomy (NCBI): domain Eukaryota; kingdom Viridiplantae; phylum Streptophyta; class Magnoliopsida; order Asterales; family Asteraceae; genus Tanacetum; species Tanacetum coccineum. The sequence goes on along the minus strand of BQNB010007325.1, from coordinate 76,524 downwards.
CAATACTTATGGTGCTTTGGTTATCGATAAAGATTTTGGTTTTCATGAAGTTAAACCCATAATCTAAGAGTTGATTTTGTATCCAAAGTACCTGACCACAACATGAAGCAGCTGCGACATACTCAGCTTCACAAGAAGATGTAGCCACGATAGTTTGCTTTTTACATTGCAAGAAATAGCACGTCTCCTAAATATTGACATTTCTACCGGTAGTAGATTTCCTATCCCCCCCTGCAGCTCTAGCATAATCACTATCCGAGATGCTTCAAATGGAATGGGAGAGAGAATCCTGAAGGATACCAAATGACCTAACTTAGGAAAAGCCTTGAGATACTTGAAGATGCGTTTCACAGCAAGAAGATTAGACGTGGTAGGAGAAACTTGATTTCGAGCACACGCCATAACAGCAAAACCTGATGTCTGGCTCGACGTTAAGTACATCAAGGATCTTCATAGACATGTAGTTTAATGAACATTAACGGGCCGCATCAGAAGAACTGTTTATCTTTGGCTTTGGTGGCTCAAATGGAGTAGAAGGAAGCCGCTTTGTAGTCGACCATATCAAATCTTGGTGAGTATGTCATGAACATACTTTTTGTTGATGAATAAAAATTCCCATCCTTCGTTGATAAACCTGTAGTCCAAAAAAGAAAGTAAGTGCCATGGACTCATGTCGAATTCACTCTGCTAGAGCGATTCGAACTCATCACTCAATCTGTCGAGTGGAGCCAAAAAAATAATATCATCCACATATACTTGAACAAGGATGATGTCTTTGGCATTCTTTCTTCAGAAAGAGGTTGATAATGGTTCCCCGTCGATATCCATTTCTTCGAAAGGACTGAAAGAAAGTGTAGCATACCAGAAGCTCGCAGGAGCTTGCTGTTAACCATATAATGCCTTGACAACTTTGTAAATTTCTGTGGGGTGTTGGGGGCTCCACAAAGCCCTTAGGTTGAGTAACATAAACCTTCCTCCTCGATTTTAACCATGTACGAAAAGCACTTTTTGAATCCGTCTGGTAACCATAAGCCACATAAATAAAGCAAATGCTAAAAGAGTCTGGATTGCCTAACTCGAGCATATGGTGCAAGACATTCACGTGTAGTCTATGACCTTCCTCCTGTTCGTTGTCCGTGTCGCAACCAATCTAGCTTTGGTTCCGACATACAATCCTCTAGCATCCTTTTAATTTTTAGAATCCATTTCAGTACCAATCGCTTTTTACACATTAGAAGTTTACAAGAACCCAAACCTGTTGATTCTTGAATTGTTGCATTTCTTCCTGAATTGCTTCAACCCAATCAGGATCATTAAGGGCTTGATAAACGCTTGCAGGTTCCATCTGAGATAAGAAACACGCAAACATACACAATTGGAAATCAATATGATTGTTCCTGCGTTGATGCTGAATATAGCTAACAAAAGCACTGGCTGACTGCTTCTTCTCCTTTAGTTGACTCCTAGTTTGCACAGGAGGAGAACTGACGTGTGTGTTGTTATGATCAAAGATGGTGAGTGAACATTATGGACCCTTGTTGTAGCAGTAGGATTTACATCAATTGTAGATTTCATATTTGTCACATCAGGACCAGTATATTCATCGTCATAAGAAGAAGAGGTGAAGATTCCAGAGTCAGGATAATTGTATATCTTGCTTCCATCATGTAAATCAGAAGATTCAAGTTCTGAGGGTGTCGGAAACCTGAGAGATGGCCCACCAAGGTCATCCTGTGAGCGTCCAGCAGAATTGGACTTCCTTCCAGCAGAATTGATAGTTCTACCAGCAAAATTGAAAGCTTCAGCAGAAACAGGAGATGTTGGAGGAGAACGTTCAGCAGAAACAGAAAATGTCTTGGAAAGATTCATGCCAGCTTGAGCTTGTCTTTGGAGCTCTGTGAGTGCATCCTTCTCAGCATGATTCTTTCATGGTAGAGGTGTCACACTAGGTGATACTTAATCATTGGTAGACTTAGCTGCATTCACAAAAGATGTAGTAGGATACGAGGGTATAATTATCACATCTTGCTCATCATCCGAGTCTGAATCATCATGATCTTGAGAACCTGCATATGTAGATGATGTAGCTTGGGTACCTGCAGAGAGGTTAGTACTACTAGACCTACTATAATTCAAAGAATCTGTAAGATAATTAAGAGTCAAGACGTACAGCCTTGGCCCCAGTTCCTTGAATATTAGGTTTGTTCTTAAGAAAATTCAAATTCATAGTCTCTTCAATCCTATGGGATGCAAGGTTATAGACTCTACCATAGGTGGAGTACCCAACAATGTACCCCTCATCAGATTTCCCATCAAACTTTCCTAAAGGGTCACTTGTATTCAAAATAGTGACCATGGCACAAAGGGTTTTGAAATGCTAATTGAAGGTACCTCAACCAGTTAATATTATTAAGGTGTATTATTATGGGGTTTAGTCACCAATACCTCTTTAGGGCATTGCACGCAGTATTAAACGCTTCATCCAAAACATGGTAGGAAGTAAAGAGTCTGCTAGCATAGTGCGAGCAGCCTCTATAAGGGTCCTATTCTTTCGCTCAGCAACTCCATTTTGTTGTGGAGTTCTGGGGTTACTATAATCCCTTTTAATACCCTTTTCCCTACAAAAATCAATGAACTTTGCATTTTTGAATTCAGTACCATGGTCACATCTAAGACACTTAACCTTGTGGTTGAACTGATTCTCCACAAGAGTGATAAAATCTTTAAGAAGAAGGTATGTCTCACTCTTGTGTTCCATGAAAAATACCCGACTAAACCTGGTATACTCATCTGTAATGACAAGACAGTAGATCTTGTGATTGATGCTTCGCACAGAGACCGGTCTAAAGAGATCCATTATGCAAAAGATGAAGAGGGTGATGAATCAAGCTAACAGCTCAGAGATCCTTTTGTTAACTAGCTTTTGTTCGTTTTCCCTTTGTTGCATCGAACACATCTGTTGTGTCAATTCTGAAATAGCTTGGAAGGTAGGCCTCGTACAAGATTGCCCGTTACGAGTTTGTTCATGTTCTTAAAGTTAACATGACCCAACCTGCGATGCCATTTGGTAGATTCATCCACAGAAGCCTTGGCGAGCAAGCAAGTGATGTTGCCTTGAGAGGAGAAATCATATAAGGCTCATAAAAGTAAACAGTTGTGTCTCCTTGGAACAGTGAATAGAACCATGCTAAGATCAGGTAATTTAAACTCGGACGAGAGAACAATGCATTCATTTTTAGTGAATAGGACTCAATGCTTCTTATCACATATCTGAGAGACAGAGATGAGGTTGAACTGATCGAGTTCCTTAACATAGAGCACATTTTCAAAGTCCATTATTTTGGTCCGGATAGTTCCTTTGCCAGTAATATGTCCAACTCCACCGCCAAAAGTAACTTCACCACCATCCATGGCTACAAAATCTTCCAGTTTGTCTCTGTTGCCAGACATGCTTCTAGAACAACCGCTGTCTACAATGCCACGATCTTTAGCTTTATCATACGTTTTTGTGTTAGCCTACAATATACAACAACAATAAAAAAAATTAGTTACAGCAAGGGACCCAAGTCATTACTGACTTGGGTCAAACTAGTACCAATAGTTGGAACTAGATTTTCTATTGGAGTGGGGGACCTCATGTGTGCTGGCAAAGCCAGGATCAGTCCAAGTCCAATAAGCAGATGGAGAATAGACACTTTCGCCATAAAAGATAATTAAGATAAGCATAAAAATGTCCATTATGAGAAGGTAGTCTATGCAGTGGCCTTTGAGGATGAGAAAAAGGTTGGACATAAGGGGTCGTGGGTCTACCATTTCGTGCACGTCTTGCTGGAATAACATACAGCTAGGAAATGGATGCCTTTTTCAAGGCAGAATTGTTAGTTCGCACAAATAGGCTTGCCCGTTTATTCAGCTGAATTGGGAAAAATTCGAGGATATAGGGGTTTCAGCAGAGAACTGGGTGTTGGACCTTTCAGCAGAATACGATTGGAGGTGATTTCTTTTTGGAGTCATTATTTTTGAACCCCTCCCTTTACTCAATCGTTTCTCATTAAGTAATCACAGTCTTTTATAAGATTGATTGGTATTCACAAACGAAACAGGATTGAAGTAGATAGATTTATGATTCGCTGATAAAAAGACTTCTCGTATTCAAAGAACCAAATTATCACACTTTGTTTTTGAATTACAGAAAATGGAAACACTTTAGGAACAGACGCATTAGACACATAAGGACCTAAAATACTTCCAGTGACTCTTGTTTCTTCAGAAGCACTTCTAGTGGATTTGACACTAGTAGAGTCTAGAGAATCATTATCACTGGTACTGGGTTCAGAACACTCCATGCTAGAATCAAATAAGGAGAAGTCTTTGGGAAGGATGGTTCGAGACCTTGTCATGAAATCAAAGAAGGCAGAATCATTATAATTTAGCAAGACTGCCCGTAGGGGTCTTGATTTCAGTGGTCTTACTAGTCTGTTTCCCATATTCCCTTTATATTCATTATCATCTGGAAGCTATTAGATGGTAGGCATATAGTTCCCTGTCATGGGTGGGGAACTGCCTACATATGGTCCACTTTGTCAAAACCTATTGTAAATTATGGTTTGGTTTTTTTTTTTTACTCCTATGTCTTCTAAGTCAGTGGTAAAAACACTAAATTTAGAGTTACCAAAATCCCAATTATCATCTCCGACCAAATTATGAAAGCCTAATCCCTTTTTAGTTCTAGCAGTTATAGAGCTATCTATTAATTTAAACAAGTTTTGTCCATGTTTGCTCCATTTTTCTTGATTAGCTAACTCTTTATCTAATTTAGCCAACAACTCTTGTTTTTCTTGAGAGGCTTGATTAATAAGTTTTTCCTTATACTCAAGAATGTTTGATTTATCTGCTAGATCATATGACAAAACTCTTATTTTCTCCTCATAGGCTAACTGATTATTTTGATAGTGTTTTATTTGTCTTTCAAATGTTTTAACAGCTTCTTTGTGAGAATTTAATGAAATAACAGTTGCATCAAATTGATTCCTTAGGTCAGAATACTGTTTGAAAATAGAATGATATTTAGAGTCATGACACAAAGAGCATGAATGTACCTCTCCAACAAATGCAAGTGGTTGATCACTAATTTGAGCACCACCAGCAGAAACACTACAATCAACAGAAACACTACAATTAGCAGAAACACTACAATCAGCAGAAACACTACAATCAGCAGAATCCACAGCTTCAGCAGAATCTACAACATCATCAGCAGAAATCACAACTTCAGCAGGAACACACTCTTCAGCAGAAACATCATCTTCAGAATCTGACTCATCATACATACTAGCCATCATTCCATAAACATCCAAAGATCTTGTTTCCACTTCATTATCCTCTGGAATACTGTCCCAATTCACAACACCACATACATCTACAGATACCAAAGCCTTCTTATCAGGCTGAGAATTCCTTTCTTCCCTAGCTTTGTATATAGAGTATTCTGTTTGAGAGGTTGGTGCTCTACACTCTTTAGAGAAGTGCCCCTTCTGATGACACTTGTAGCATTTAACCAATTGCTTGTCAAACCTTGCACTTTCCCTTTCATTAAATTTGATCTTTCTTCCTGCTTTCTTTTTAAACCTGCGAACTCTAATAGAAAGCATAGCCATCTGATGCTTCAAGTCATACTCCTCCAAGTCTTGTTTGTTTAATTGATCAAGATCATCAAAACAAAGCTGTTGATCCTTTTCATGATCAGCAAGAAGACTGTAGACAACATCATCAACAACCTTGGACACTTTTATAGAGTGCTCATTTGATGATGTTTGTGGAGATGGAAAGTAAGATGGATAACTACTGCTGCTGTTAGACCCATGAACAGCAGGTTTGTTCTGAGATGTACTGGATGATCCTACAAAAGCAGCATGAGAGGGTCTTGCATACCCTCTTACATCACTTTCTAGGAATTTAAGTTTGCTGTAGAGATCTTCAAAGGTGAGAAGATCCAATCCTCCTCTTGCTCTTAAAGAGAGAGAAACTTGTCTCCAGGATTCAGGCAAGGCTCTAAGAAAACACATATTCACTTCTTCTTGTTCAGGTTTGATTTTCAAACTGTTCATCTGAGTCAGCATCTTTTGCATCCTTTCATAGCATTTATCCAGCCCTTCTTCTGATGTCATCTTGAATTCAGCAAATGCTTGCTTTAACATTGTCTTCTGGAGTTTTCTAGACTCTTCATTCGATCCAAACTTGGCTTTTATGGCATCCCAGATGTCTTTAGCATCAATCATGTGATTAAAATCACTCATGTGTTCATCTGGAAGTGCAGAGATCAGAGTGGATCGAGCTTTAGATTCTCTCTGAAGAACCAAGTACTCATCAGCAGAAACAGGATCCCGATACACTATTTTTCCATTGGAGTCAGTAGTGGTTGGTCTTGCATGGTTTCCTTTCATAACTACATTCCAGCATTGAAGATCAGTACTACTGATGTAGTTTTGCATCTTCATTGCCCAAACATCATATTCACCTACTTTAAGATAGGGGAACTTTGCTGTGTTATTAACAGTGGTGACTTGAGGTAAGGTATGGTTGACAACTTCCCCCGAAGGGCCTGATTCAATAGTCATGATGAGACGAAAGGGAGTTTTTGAGAGATTGATTAGGGTTAGGGTTTATGACAGAAAATATTCTTATCCAGAGACTCTCAACAGGCTCTGATACCACTTGTGAGATCCCAGTAATAGATCTTTCTAGCCTGTTAAGGGTGGTAGATAACTTTCGCAAGTAAATCTACAAGAGAGGCTCTTGGTTGAATACCAAGCTATATGCGGAATCTATAACTTGATAATAAGAAGAATGATAACAGAGATAATAAGAAAGAAACAGATCACTATTGATCAATACATTAAAAATACTAACTATTGGAATGTGTTTTTGAGATCTAGAGGTGTCCATTCCACATTGCCGTGGGTTTCTTATATACTAGTGAAACCCTAGCGGCCCAATCTATCTAAACGGGTTTTGACTGATATGCATTATCACTTCCTAACATTTCTCATGCATATCCTAACTAACTATTACAAAACTGCGTTATCAGCAGAAACAATATTACTATCAGCATAAATGATTAACTATCAGCAGAAATGAAGTACTTGATATACTATCAGCAGAAATGAACTATATCAGCAGAAATGACTTAGTCAGCAGAAATGATATATCCTAACAATCCTCCCCTAAACTGGATTGTAACTTGCTTATTGTCCAGTTTCCAGTAATAGATCAATATCTTCAGCACCTGGAGGATTGACAGCAACACTATATGAATGCACCACAGAAGTTGAGCAAGGATGACTTGACAGCAACAGCAACAGCTAGAAGCCAGCCTGCTTGGCCTTGTTGAGTCTTGAAAGAATGTATCAGCAACAATGTAAACATATAGCAATGTATCAAATCAGCAACAAGTGAAAGGCCAAGCAGAGTCTTTACAGCAACAAGTTTGGAACCACCACTGCTACCATGACAGTATGTACAAAAGTTTCAAACTGGCCTCATCACTTCCAGATGAGGGAAGCGAATCATCGACAGAACCGTAAATGGATTTGATGTCTCTTTACCAGTAGCCATTAACTCTGGAGTAGCCAGTCCTTTGGTAACCAGTAAGGTTGTGTATCCTCAGGTGGACTGAAAACCCCATCAACTCTCAGTACAGAAAACATAGTGAGTTGCAAACTATATGACTTTTGGCAAGTCATTACAGCCATCAACGGTAATTGAGATGGCCTTTACCACCAGCCGTACCCTGGTGGGCTAGTCAATCCTTAGATACCGAAAAGAAAGAATATCTACGGTGGATTGATAACCGTCTCAACTAATCAGTACGTGAAACATCGGTAAGTTGAGTTACCCTGATAAGTTTTAGCGACCTATCACCGCTATAAAACGGATTTGAGAAGCGCTTTACCAAGTAGCCGTACACTCTTGGGCTAGTCAATCCTTGGATAACATACTAAGAATATCCATGGTGGATTGAAACCATTCCAACTAATTCGAACATACAAACCAGGTGAGTTGGAACACGCAGTCACTTTTTGGTAAAGTGCCAACCATCTAATCATGGAGTTTCCACAGCCTTTACCATAAGCCATGAACTTATGGGCTAGCCACTCTTCACACGACGTGATATGGTGAGTGAAAACCATACAACTTATGAGCAAGTTGCCAACTATATCACCGGATTTAAGAACTCACTCCAAAAAGCCGGATCCGTTTGGAGAATCAACTCTTTCTTTTCAAAGAAACATGGTGAGTTGAGAACCATTTGTTGTGTCGGTGCAGAGCACCTTCACCAAGTGGGATTCGCCAAGAACATACATATATTAGTGAACAATCATTTGCCAATCATTTTGCTCATTTAGCATATACAAAAGAGAATATATACAAACATAAGCAAAAGTCATAAAGAGAAATATATACAGAGTCTTAGAGTTAATGCGTAAAAGAAGAAAGGAGTTGGCTGCACAGAAGGCTAAGGAAAAGCGCGAAAAGCCTATGACTCAGGCTCAGCAAAGAGATTTCATGCGCACGTTTGTTAAAAATTAGAGTACGGCTGTCTACACTGTTGGATGGTCGAGTTGTTAAAATCAATGATGTCATGAAACCCGTCACTCTTTCTCTTTGTCTTTTCGAGAAACGCCACCTTATTGTGTTCCACATAAAATTTCAGATCCGCCATTGTTGAGTGGTTGAAGAGGATGAAAAATGGAAGGTATTTTACTGATGGGTTGTGAATGGGAGTGTTAAAAAGAGAGAAGTTAAAGAGTTGTGTGAAAGATAGATGGCTCAAAAGAAGAGCTGTGATTGGACAAACAACTTGTGTGAAAAAAATAATCATGTGAATCTTTAATTAAAAAGAGTAATTGTCCAATTTACGTCAAATCGTAGCCGTAAAAATCGCAAGTTGATACTTTCTTTGAAAAATATCAATTTTAACCCCCAATTTAAAAACTCAGCAGAAACACACATGTTTCAGCACAAATGAAGTACATCAGCAGAAACAAAACAAAATCAGCAGAAACCAGAAACATCAGCAGAAACACGGATGTAGCAACATTCATCGATTTAGTAAACACGGATGGATTGATTCATTTCTCAGGACATGTCATGTACCAAGTTAAAAAGTCATTGATGATATACTCTTTTATCTCGGAATCCCGGGTGATTCTTTTATTAATTTAAAAATTCGTTGACTTATTGATCGAAGACACTCTTCGTCATTTGAAAGTACCAGGGGTGTAAGCTATTTGAGTTCGACTTACAAACTACTTAAAATCAACTCGATTAATCGAGTTACTCATAGTCTTTCGAGTCTAGTTCTAAGCTCCAAAATACATGGCCAACTTGATTCATAAGTTATCAGCATTACACCGAGACACCTAGCCTAGTTGGATTGAGCTTTAGTTAAATCTAGGGGTGTTGATCGGTTCGGTCGGTTATCGGGTTGTTCAGTTCGGTTAGTTTGGTTAAAAAAAAATTGGGGGTTGCATCAAAATCGCTCCGGAGTGAAAACCGGTGGTTCGGCCTCCGTGAGCGGGGATTTTTCTCTTGTCCTATATAGCAAGAGTTTTTTCATCATTTTTGTATCCCTCGCAGTTTAAGCCTTGGGAAGATACTAGTGAGCTAGTCTAGGTTTTTTTGCTTTTTCTAGTATTGTATTTGTACTTTTCTGGCTTCTAGCGCCTTGTTAGTAGTCTTTTATTTATATATTTATCTTTTGTCGTTAAAACAAAAAATATTTTTTGGTCAACCCGAAAACCGAATATGAATTCGTTTCGGTTTTCGGGTTGACCCGAATAATCCGAATTACATAGATATTTAGCAAAAAAAATTATTTCAAGCACAAAAAATGTTTTTTTATATTAGGATAAATTAGGTTTTCGGTTCGGTTTTTGGTTCAGAGTGTTAAACTCATATCTAACCCGAAAACTTAATTTGTAGTTCGGTTCGATTCGATTTGCTCACCTTAAATCTCAAGGCTGGAGCCCAAGTTTAGTAGTCCAACTTTTGCACGGGTCAATATCCGACCTGACTTTTATCAGTAACGAGAAAGAATTTTCCCGCGCGTTGCGGCGGGGCTATTTTTATTTGCTTTTCGAAAACAATTAATAGTTGAATCATGAAGTATTGGTAAATGAGGGCGTACCCAATTCGTGCTTTAGTTGATCTTTTTACTTTTAGGTTGTTGCATAGACCAAACGAGCAGAAATGACCCGCGCGTTGCTGCGGGCGTTAATTTTTCGCGCATTGTTGCGGGGCTTTTTTTTTGTTTGGGTTTATTTTTCCGGTCTCATTTTTAATAGTTCGGCGCATTTTTTCTTTCTTATTGTATTTTGTGCGGATTTATTTTTTTCGTTACTAACATTTTTTTTGGACTCTGGCGCTAGAAAAGTTGTAAATAGTTAAAAATAAAAGCACGTCTCGTAAATTTTTTTTTCTTTTTTTTAGCGAAAGAGTGGGGGTGGGAAGGGATTATAAAGATTTTTTTTTTTTAGGGGCCGATGAAAAGTAAATGAAAAGTAACGGTGCGGAAAACAAAAAAGGAGAAAAAATGTTTTGGGATAGATGTTGGACTAAACTAAAAAAAAAATACTATTGGGCCGGGCCAAAATAGAGGCAAAAAAAAAAAAGTTGGGCTGGGATGTTGGATCTAAACTAAAAAAAAAAAAAAAAAAAAAAAAACTTGGGCCGGGCCATTAAGCCAAAAACAAAAAAAAAAAAAAAAAAAAAAAAAAAAAAAAAAAAAAAAAAAAAAAAAAAAAAAAAAAACAACTTGAGCCGTGGCCAAATGAGACCAGGACCCGAGTCAAAACATTTGGCCACTTTGTGTTATTATGAATCGAGAAAATGGTTCAAATGTTTTTGATATGTAAATATTAGATTAAGATGCTTGATTCGAAAGCCTACGTATTATTGCTTTTTTAATTAAATTAAAATTATTCAACTATACGTTTGAGCATAAATAATTCAATGTTGACTTTGATCAATTTTGTGAAATAGGTTAAAATTGAACTTTTCTGTTGATTTGATTTAATCTTCGTTTGAATGAATCATCAACAAGTATTTTCCTGATAGTGTTTGAAGATTACTAGAAGGGGTACTCGTGTAATGCGGCGACAGGTACCGGTGACTATTTTTGTGACGAATAAATGTTTTTCATTTTAAACTTTTCTTATTTGGCATGTCTCAAATTTTAGCATTAAATTGGTGGTTATAACTTTAGTGCAATTCTATTAAAATATATCATTATTGGAAGACGATTACTATATGATACATTAATTTTCGAATTTTCCTTTTATAGTAATTTTTTTAATCTTAAAATTTTAAGACTTACTTTTATAGAAAATCTCAAATACTTTCTAATAGATTGTGGACTACGTAACTTTAATTGAAAATTCTTCTTTAAAGTTTAAAGCCTATATATAAATGTTGATAGAACAATGTTTATAAATGAAACTAAGGCGACACTTTTGGTTGTGAAACACAATGAGCAATTTAAAATTGTTTATCATCTTTCTTCTCTTCTGTTTTTTAACCATTTTTGCTTCTTCCACTTTTCTGAATAAATGCTCTGTAAAACAGAGTGAAGCTTTGCTTCTCTTTAAACATGACCTGTTCTCCATCAATTACACAAACGACGATTTAGCATACATCTGTCATGACTTTAATTGGAGGCATTATCCAGCCATGATGAGCTGGAACACAAGTACAGATTGCTGTAACTGGGATGGTGTTACTTGCGACGACTCCACCGGTGATGTCATCGGTATCATTCTCACTTGCGGAATGCGGAAAGGTACCATCCATCCTAACAGCTCCCTCTTCAACCTAACACACCTTAGATTTCTTGATTTATCAAGAAACAAACTTAATGTGGGACCTTGACATCATCAAGGAGGCGGGGCGACTATTTCCATCTTGGCTGTTTACTTCCCCCTCTTACAAGCATCTCTTCTCTAAGTAGTAACATGTTAGTGGGAAAATGTACCTTTTCAGTCATTTGCTCTTCAATTCATTTTTTAAAAGAAATATTAGACCTCGTTACAATCAGTTTAAGCTGGCACCAAATTGATGTGCGGACAACTCACCAACCTCAAATACAATGTACCTTGAATTTAATAATTTTATTGGTGAATTAGAGTTGGATTAATGTTATCTAGCCTCACAAACCTTGAAAATTCTCGATCTCTATATACAATACTTGTTGTCTGTTACAAACAAAGGAATTTTCAACTTTTATGTAAACCCTCGGTTTTTAGATCCTTAATATTGGCCCCATGTGCAAGCGGGCTCTCCTATAAAGGTGTTTACCGATTTTCATTTAGTGCCATGATAACAATCTTATTTGTATAGATTTCTCTCTAACATTGGAATGAATAATCATGGCCTAATTCCGAATTTGGGCAGGGAGGATAGGTTGAGGCGGTACTTTATGGGTTGCTTACTTTAATCTCTCCCATAACTTCATAAACTGGAAGCTTGCCACAATTTCGACGGTATGGGATTACTTTGATTTGTATGTGAGTCCATTCTTGATTCAGGGACCATTCCACTCCATCAATATATGAACTTGAAGCTTCTTCTACTTATTTGGGTATATATCATATAATCGCTTTGGTGGATGATTCCACAAATGGTTATCGGAATTTTCACATCACATAATTATTATTGGTAAATTGGGGGAACATTTATAGTTTTTATGGAACGATTCCAAAAGTTTATACGTTGGCTGTGAAAACTTAAGGGGCTTATTTTTTTTTTTAAAAGAAATCAATTAGAAGGTGAGGTTCCAAGTTCCTTGGTCACAAATGTCATCCTTAAAAGTACATTGATTTCGGAATAATACCCAACATTTGATGGTAATTCCCTGGTTGGTTAGGAGATTTCTAAATGGGCTGGCTCTTGTCTAAAATTAAATAAAACTCTTCACGGACACTTTAACCGTCTTTCAAAACGGTTGGAATCACCCTTTCAAAATCTGAGAGTTCTCGACTTATCTCATAATGGGTTTGTAGGTCAGCTCCCTACAAAATATTTTCAAAATTTCAATTCCATGAAGAATGTGGTGAAAAACAGCACAATACCAAAATATTTGAACGTCGGTGGAGAGTATATACTAATTTCGTTGGTGCACAGTGTGATGGATGTGAATCAAGATTTTTCACAAATTTTTGGTAGACTACTCCAATAAATTTATAAGATATGTCCAAAATATCACATTTTGGAAGGGACAGATTCATACGTCATAGGTGGTTTTAATTCAACTAATTAGTGCTCAAACTGTCCACAAAAAACTCATTTGGTTCCAATTCCACATGCTTTGGGGAAATCTGATAGAGATTGAGTAGTTAGAGACAATCCTTGGAACAACTTGTTTTTCATTGGTTTTCTTACTTCTTTCTTAGTAAAGGTATCGTTTTTTTACAAAACAAAGTTTATTCACAAGAGACTGAATGTGCATTGATACAAATAGTCTTTGCGGGAATCATGTGTTTCGAAGTCTATGGATCTCTCGGTTTAATCAGTATTGTAGGGCCGCTTTACCAGAGGGAAGTCAGTTTCACACATTTGTATGAGAAAATCATTTGAAGGGATATGTGGGACTTTATGGTTTTCCGCTGCCTAAAAGGGCATTTGTGTTTTATACACAAATAACCACAGCTTGACTTAGTACTGTAAAGTCACGAGGAGGAAAGTGGATTTAAATGGGAAGTGGTGGACTATTGGGATATGGTTTGTGGGGGCCCCTACTGGGATTGGGTGATCGGGAATATCTTCATGTTGTCCCAAGTCAAACATTTGGCCACTGTTCATGAACAGTGGTCAAATGTTTGTGCTATGTAATATAGATAGATGCTTGATCGAAAGCCATACGTATTATTGCTTATTTAATTAAATTAAAATTATTCAACTATACGTTTGAGCATAAATAATTCAATGTTGACTTTGATCAATTTTGTGAAATAGGTTAAAATTGAACTTTTCTGTTGATTTGATTTAATCTTCGTTTGAATGAATCATCAACAAGTATTTTCCTGAATAGTGTTGAAGAGTTATAGAAAGGGTGTACTCTAGTTGTTATTGCATTTGGCGGAACAGGTTACCTGGTGACTTATTTTGTGACTGAATTAAATGTTTTTCATTTTAAACTTTTCTTATTTGGCATGTCTCAAATTTTAGCATTAAATTGGTGGTTATAACTTTAGTGCAATTCTATTAAAATATATCATTATTGGAAGACGATTACTATATGATACATTAATTTTCGAATTTACTTTTGTGATAGTAAACTTTTTATAATCTTAAGAAATTTTTAAGACTTCCATTTTATAGAATAATCTCAAATACTTTAATAGCTTGTGTTGTGCACTACGTAACATTAATTGAAAATTCTTCTTTAAAGTTTAAAGCCCATATATAAATGTTGATAGACTTGTACAACTATGTTTATATATGAAACTAGGCTACGGACATATTTGGTTGTGAAACACAATGAGCAATTTAAAATTGTTTATCATCTTTTTACTCTTCTGTTTTCTAACCACTTTTGCTTCTTCCACTTTTCTGAATAAATGCTCTGTAAAACAGAGTGAAGCTTTGCTTCTCTTTAAACATGACCTGTTCTCCATCAATTACACAAACGACGATTTAGCATACATCTGTCATGACTTTAATTGGAGGCATTATCCAGCCATGATGAGCTGGAACACAAGTACAGATTGCTGTAACTGGGATGGTGTTACTTGCGACGACTCCACCGGTGATGTCATCGGTATCATTCTCACTTGCGGAATGCTGAAAGGTACCATCCATCCTAACAGCTCCCTCTTCAACCTAACACACCTTAGATTTCTTGATTTATCAAGAAACAAACTTAATGGGACATTACCATCTTGGCTGTTTACTTCCCCCTCTTTACAAGCTCTCTCTCTAAGTGATAACATGTTAAGTGGAAATGTACCTTTTCAGTCATTTGCTCTTCCATCATTAAAAATATTAGACCTCAGTTACAATCAGTTAGCTGGCCAAATTGATGTGCGACAACTCACCAACCTCAATAACATGTACCTTGAATTTAATAATTTTACTGGTGAATTAGAGTTGGATACATTGTTATCAAGCCTCACAAACCTTGAAAATCTCGATCTCTCATACAACAGTTTATCTGTTACAACAAAGAATTTCAACTTTTATGTAAACCCTCGGTTTAGATCCTTACTATTGGCCTCGTGCAAGCTAAAGGTGTTTCCGAATTCATTTCGAGCCATGAAACAACTTATTTTGTTAGATCTCTCTAACAATGAAATCCATGGCCAAATTCCTCATTGGGCAGGGGAGATAGGAGGTACTTATGGGTTGCTTACTTTAAATCTCTCCCATAACTTCATAACAGGCTTGCCACAATTTCGACGGTATGGATTACTTGAACTGTATGTGCAGTCCAACTTGATTCAGGGACCATTCCCTCCATCAATCTGCAACATGAGCTCTCTACTTAATTTGGATATATCCAATAATCGCTTTGGTGGATTGATTCCACAATGTTTTGGAAATATCACCTCACATCTTATAATGGTAAATATGGGGAATAATAGTTTTCAAGGAACGATTCCAAGTTTATACGATGGCTGTGAAAACTTACAGGGGCTTATTTTAAAAGGAAATCAATTAGAAGGTGAGGTTCCAAGTTCCTGGTCCAAATGTCAATCCTTAAAAGTACTTGATTTCGGAAATAACCACTTGAATGGTACATTCCCTGGTTGGTTAGGAGATCTTCTAAATTTGCAGGCTCTTGTCCTCAAATTAAACAACTTTCACGGACACATTCAACCGTCTTCAACTGTTGAATCACCCTTTCAAAATCTGAGAGTTCTCGACTTATCTCATAATGGGTTTGTAGGTCAGCTCCCTACAAAATATTTTCAAAATTTCAATTCCATGAAGAATGTGGTGAAAAACAGCACAATACCAAAATATTTGAACGTCGGTGGAGAGTATTACTCATTCGTTGGTGCAGTGAAAGGAGTGAATCAAGATTTTCCACAAATTTTGGTTGACTACACAATTATAGATATGTCCAATAACACATTTGAAGGACAGATTCCAAACGTCATAGGTGGTCTTAATTCACTAATAGTGCTCAACTTGTCCCACAACAACCTCATTGGTCCAATTCCACATGCTCTGGGGAATCTGATAGAGATTGAGTCGTTAGATCAATCTTGGAACCAACTTACAAGAGAGATCCCAAAAAGTCTTGCAGGAATCAAGTGTCTCGAAGTCTTGAATCTCTCGTATAACCGTCTTGTAGGGCGTATACCAGAGGGAACGCAGTTCAACACATTTGATGAGAACTCATTTGAAGGGAATGTGGGACTTTGTGGTTTTCCGCTGCCAAAAAGGTGCATTGTGTATACACAAAAACCACAGCTTGAAGTACGTAAAGATCACGAGGAGGAAAGTGGATTTACATGGGAAGTGGTGACATTGGGATATGGATGTGGGGCCCTACTTGGATTGGTGATGGGATATCTCATGTTGTCAACAAGAAAAGTTAAATGGTTCAATGTGATTGCTGATGCTGGGGAGCATATGATTTTAGAGCGAAACAAGAGAAGATATATATTTATCGGGAAATGACCGTTAGATTATCAAAGGGACAATTTTTCACATATTTTTTTATTTCGTCAAATTGTGCAAAATGCTTTACTCTATGAATTCTCTTGGTCTTTTTAAAAGTCAATCGGTTGAATGCAATTGCTGATGCAACAGAGAGTTTGGTCTTGAAGAAGAAGAAGAGAAGACATGTTTATATCGCGGAATGACATTAGATAATGAAAGGTACGATGTTTCATATGTTTTCTTATTTAATCAATTTGCAAAATGCCTTACTCTATTAAATTTTCTTGCTCTAAAACAATTTGTGATGCAGGTATAGGAGTTTGGGGTGGAGCTGGGACCTTTTAAGTTATGAAGTCGTATACAAGCTTCTGAGTTACGATGTTTGTGTTTTGCCTCTTTGAGTCATTGTTGTTAGTATTTCCATAATAAGTAAATGGTATCTGGATTACGATCATGGCTAAATAATGTTAATCTTAATTAATGGTCAAGTGACAACTGTATGTCTGTACTTTTGGATTTTTTTGTAGCATTTTGCATTCCATGTGCTGAAATTCTTGAGGCAGTATGATGTTGTTATGGCATCACACATTTTCTTATTTTTATTGTATAAAGGTTATTGTACAAGTATAATGGTGGCAATCTGATATGAGTACTAATGTTGTATGATAGTGCTTTGCTTTTGGTGAAACAATATTGTAACATATACTTTTCTGTTCGTTTATCTAACTTGTCTTTCAGATGTTTGTGATCTGATTTAGATAAACTAATTAGTCGCACATACCAAACTAAAAGAATGAGCAGGTTGTAGACTTTCAAGTAACATTGTTTGCCATTTAGCATTTCGTTATCTGCCCACTACCTGCTTGATGAGTTGATTATGAGACCAAATTGCCAGTGACCCTGCACTTGAATAATCATGTACATGAAATTTTATCATATACCAACTGCTCCTTATGTCCTGTAAAACGTGCCATGGTTCTATTTTAGGGTACCTGCTAAAAATGTGTCCTATTCACTAATGTAGGTTGAATGTTATGGCTGAAGTCGGACGAATTGAGATATATAGCTTCTAAAGCTGTTATATTCATTTATATTATTGTGCTGTATTGCTAGCCTTGAAGACAAATGATATGTGTGTCCGAGTAAATAACACAGCGTTACATTTTTTTGGATGTGAAGATATATCTGTAACAGGATATGCACAGATGTCCAAAACTTTAGAGGCGCCACAAGATGACTGAGACGATGAGAATATAAATTAGCGGTGTCAGTAATGGGTTAAAATGAGTTTGGGTCAGTTTCAAGAAGAGTCACGGGTTGAGCCGTTACTTTTTACTAATTTTTTTTCCCTTTTTTGTGTTTACAATATACAATTTCAGAATATAATCTTTGTTAATATGAGGGTTTTTTTTAACTAAAGGCGACAAAAAGCCTGGAAAATAAAGCAATGATCGGGTTTATTTATTACTCCGTATTATCTTTTTATAACTTGACTAGCCAAGTATTAAGTTTTACCCTTAGGTTATCGTGTTTTTGGTATACCATCTTCAAGACTGACTGATACCATCTTCAAGAATCAAACTAGTCGTAAAACTTATTAGATGTTAATAGTTGAATTAGGGGTGCTAATATTGATATGAGATTTCCGAAAACTATTTCTGAAGATCAAAGTCAGGACCTCGAGCGAGAAGTTTCTAAACAGGAGATTAAAACGGCTGTTTGGGGCTGTGGCACAGACAAATCCCCAGGCCCCGACGGGTTTTCTTTTGGCTTTTATCGGCATTTTTGGCCTGTTATTGAGCACGATGTTTATATGGCTGTAAATCATTTCTTCATTCATGGAGAAATTCCCCCTGGTTGTAACTCATCATTTATAGCTTTGATCCCAAAAGTCCCGGACGCTAACTTGGTCAAGGACCCCAGTGTTTAAAGAAGCCATTAAACTATCTAATCCTGTGTCTTAAATATTATTGTTTGCATTTTGCAGTCAAGACAAGCCATCGGGTTAGACAAAAAACATCAGTACGAAGGTAAATTTGATTATGAAATAAGCTACAAGAGATTGTAAGGTGTTGGTGCAATATGTATAAACTCTCTTGATTCTTATGTGAGGACTGAGGCAAATCTTGTAGTAGCCGCATGTTTCTTATCCCTCGCTATTTTTGTCCTGTTTTGATTTAGTATTGGAACCAGTTTGCAATATTTCCTTTTCATCATTGTTAAACTATTGCAGTAATATTTATGCCAACTCGTATGTACTTATGCAAATTAACTTGTTAACAAATGCTTATCAAAGTGATGTAGTATGTATACGGATCTTTGTCACATCTAGAAGAATCCTGTCATGCAAGTAGCAACATTCATCCATTTAGTAAACAGGATGGATTGATTCTTTTCCTAGGACATGTATTTGTTCCAAGTTAAAAAGTCATTGATGATATACTCTTTTATCCCGGATTCCCCTGGGCGTTCTTTCATTAAGTTAAAAATTCATTGACCTATTGATCGAAGACACTCTTCGTCATTTGAAAGTACCAGGGGTGTAAGCTATTCGAGTTCGACTTACAAACTACTTAAAATCAACTCGATTAATCGAGTTACTCATAGTCTTTCGAGTCTAGTTCTAAGCTCCAAAATACATGGCCAACTTGATTCATAAGTTATCACCATTACACCGAGACACCTAGCCTAGCTGGATTGAGCTTTTAGTTAAGTCTCAAGGCCCGAGCCCAAGTTTAGTAGTCCAACTTTTGCACGGGTCAATATCCGACCTGACTTTTATCAGTAATATAAAACCCCAAAATTCGGACCAAATCACAAAAACAGGAACCTAAGTCGAAGATGACAAGTCCTAACCCCGAAAAAACAAATAATTCAGTGATCGTTACTCGATGAATCTGTATCTGACGTAGTAACATCACTTCTTCAATATAACGTTTTTTTACACCTAATTCATTGATTAGTTTTTTACTTTTAGGTTGTTGCATAGATTGGATTTATGATTAACTCATTTTCAAAAGTGTAGCGTTTAATTGTAAATTGTACTATGAAACAATCAAAATATAACGTTGTTTTATACCTAAGTCCAAAATTTAAACACATGAGCTCAGAAAGCTATATTGCTTATTTAATAAGAATTAAATTATTCAATTATACGTTTGAGCATAATTAAATCAGTGTTAAACACGAGCCTCGTTTGTTTACTGCTTTAATTATCTGTTAATTCTTTCCGTTCATTTACTTGTTAACGTTATTCGATTTACGCTATTAAAAGTATGCAGGTTTCCCAACACCAAGTTCCTTGTCCAAATGTCAATCCTTAAAAGTAGATTTCGGAAACAACCACTTGAATGGTACATTCCCTGGATGGTTAGGAAATCTTCCAAATTTGCAGGCTCTTGTCCTCAAATCAAACAACTTTCACGGACACATATGCTTATTGTATTATAAAGGCAACACTTATTTCCTTATTTTTATACTATAAAGCTTATTGTATAAATCTAACGGGGGTAATGGGATCTGAGTTCTAGTGTTTCTTACTGAATTGAAACATATGCTTCTCATTAGTATGAATCGTAAGTTCAAAGCTTAACAAAAAGTTGCAGTAGAAATGAATGTGTGTAAATGAAAGCATTATTAATAATAACCTGTCTGGTAATATATCTAATTTGACCATCTAATGTATTCTTCTGTTGCACATACCAATTGTTCAAGTATGATCATAAGTTGTGGTACAAGTTTGACTTGTTTACTTCTGAACGGGTTGATTCAAGTTATGTTTAACTGACACGGGCCAAACTGAAAGATTAGGAAACTGGAGCGGGTTCATTAAGAGGACTGCAACTTCACCGTATCATGTCCGTATGTACCCTTAAGACACTATCTCCATCAACATTCTTCACAAAAGTGAATTTTTTTAATATCAAACTAAACTTCAGATGCAATTTCAAGCTCCTGACGAGTTATAAAAATTTAAGACCATATAATCGCCGGTGTCCAAAGATAGCCAAGTATTGTTGTACAATGTATTCAACAACCGGATTCCATTTTTCTGAAGTATACATACCCTCTACTCTAACAAAGAAAACAACAGTTCTGCACTTAATACTCTATATCTTAATACAACATATATAATTGAAATAAAACCAAATTCAGAAAGTGTATCAGTAGTAAAGCCAAAGCCTATAAAGGGCGAAGGTTTTAAATTATAATCTTTGAAGGAAATAATAATAAATGTGAATAACTCAACCTTAATAAGCAAAGACAACTCATCTCTGAAGCCATATGCCAACATTCAAGTAATTTTACCAGCATAAAAACTTAATAAAAACATTAACTAACCAACATAAGACTCGCAAAGAACAAAGAGTTAATGCTTTCGTATATTCAACCAACATATAAACTTTAGTATAAAATACTTCAGATATATGTTCACCTCTACAGATTCCAAAAACAGGGTAAAAATATGAATTATGGTTAACAAGGTGCAATCTGCCATTGAATTTGTTCTTTCATCCAAACAGTAAATTCCTGTACATTACCCCTAGGATAAGCTATCTGCCATTGTCTTTCTTTTTTCTTAGTTTCTGCAACAACAGAACCTCCATGTAAAATCCGCATGATAACATCTCCTTTAACTAAAGATTCCACTTTCCACACTTCATCTAAACCTAATTCCTCGACCTTCTTAAAAACTTAAATTTCATGTTCCAAACTCTCAACCCCGTAACCTCTCATCTAAATAAGTGATAACAGAAATGCAACCCGCCAAAATTCTCTCATTTGTCTAAATATCAATCCCAACAAGATTTTCAATTCTAACGCATGGTTACATTGTTTTGCCATCTAATTTTGCTGAACTTATGTTCTGATTTACAGCACAATAGTACTTTTATTGCTTTTCTGTAACGGCAGTTGTGAGGTAACTTAAGATTAGTTTTAGTTGATGACCTCATGGTACTCTATATAACAACCCAAAAATTCAGTAAATCAGTACTAGTAACAGAAGAATTCAAGTTTCATGGTTTCTGGTGCAAATCATTTAAAACATTATCATTGGCTGTGAAGATGCATCTGTAACAGGATATGCAAAAATGAGATGTGGGTCTTCGGTTATAGTTTTGGAAAATGTAACTTGTGAGTTAAATTTATGAAGCAATTCATATTTCTGAACCAATAGTTTATGTTACATGACATTTGCAGCAAAACATTCAAAAGGGAAGACTTTTTGATGATTTTTTTTTTCATGTCGGTTGAAAATTATGTTGTACAAACAAATAGGGAAAAACAACCGAAGCACATCAAATATCATAAATTATAAAAAAAGGTTTTTCTAGCTATTCATTGATGTGTTTGGAAGAAATTGCATTTTTTTTCTTTTGTTTAATAGTACTAAAATTATCTAAAAATTTAAATTTCTCAAAAAATTTCTTTATTCCCTTGGACAGTATGTTTTGCCTATAAATCAGGATTATAACAATCCAGGCTACTTTTATATCTTAAAAAGTGTTGGTGACGGAAAACATGGTAAAACTCGTGTTTTATTTGTATTGTATTAAAGCTATACAATAGGTAAATCTTTGTTTGACAAAACATATCTGTATGTACGAAAACCATAATACTTATTTGAGTTTTTTAGCGTTCTATTTCTATAAATATTGACGATTTTGATAAACTCAACTTGATTGCTTTTAAATTCGATTGCGAACCATATTTTTACATGTTTTTTATCACAAAGTGTGACCCATTAATCTTAATATAGCCTTGACTCATATTTGCAACTATAATCATAAAACATATACATTATCAACTGCATACCCAACAGTAAGAATATCAGCCTTCCAAAGTGGTGGTCAATGGTTCGAATAATATCTAGGAGAAAAAATAATCCCCTTGTGGCTCGAAGGTTAACATGAGACCGAATTGGGCTACCTAAAAGAGTAGTTTTGTAGAGATTAGTCGGCTCACAATGTCGAGTTAGTTAACAGGCAAATCAAAAGAAAAAAAATAAGTAATTATCCTCAAGCTCTTATAACATATATAAGATATGAATCTATTCTCTTCATATGATTTCGATAATACTCTATAACATAACTTATAAAACAAAATAAAAATAAAAATCATACATGTATTTAAAAAAACATAATGTCCAAACCCCGTGCCCCGTGCGTGCACGGGCATTAAAACTAGTGAATAATTTGAGCCTCTCTCATCTCTTTTTTGCTGACGATGCCCTTTTCATTGGTGATTGGTCGAGTAATAACATTAAATGTCTTGTTGTTATTCTTGATTGCTTTCATAAAGTTTCGGGGCTGAAGATCAATTACCATAAATCCAAACTTTTTGGGGTTGGAGTTTCTCCTAATGAGATTTCGGCTCTTGCTGCTACTACTGGATGCAGTCCTTTGGCCTCGTCGTTCAACTACTTAGGTCTTCCTGTTGATTGCAACATGTCGCGCGTTAAAAGTTGGGATCCTATTGTTGAAAAGTTCTCCAGCCGATTATCTAGATGGAGAGCTTCTCTTCTTTCCTTTGGAGGAAGAGCGACTCTTATCTCCTCAGTTCTGGGCGCGCTTGGTACTTACTTTTTCTCCCTTTTCCCGATGCCGTCTTTGGTTGACAAGAAGTTGGAATCTATCCGTGCAAAAAAATTTTGGGGCAGTACGGATAGTTCTCATAAGGTTCACTGGATTCGATGGAAGGATGTTCTTGCGTCTAAAGATAAAGGGGGTCTCGGAATTGGCAGTTTATACGCTTTGAATCAAGCTCTTATTCTGAAATGGCGTTGGAGATTTCTTACTAATCCTCATGCGCTTTGGGCTCGTTTGATTACTGCTATTTAATGGCGTACAACAAGATCCTACTTCCTTTTTAGCCTCATTTAGAGTAAAGGTTGTTTGGTCTCGTATTGTTGGGATCTATAAATCATTGCTATGAGAAGAATTTATATCCGTCTCTCTTTATGAAGCGTCAAGTAAGTAATGGTGCAACTACTTCTTTTTGGGTAATGACTCTTGGGCTGATTCTTTCTCATTAAAAATCGTTGTTTCCTCGGCTCTTTCATTTAGTACTAACCAAAGATAGTCGGTTGTGAGGATGATTCATGATATATTCATATCCACTTAAAATTTATAAATACCAATATTTATGAGTATTACAGACATTTAGTCTACAAAAAAGAATATAAATAATATCAATTATAAACTATTTTATTTCTTACATATATTAAGCTAAGCTTTTAATCTATATTATCCAATATTTTGCGTATATACAATTCATCTCGGTAATATAAAACTGACTACCCCTATTTTGTTAATATTAAAAAAATCAATTTATATGATATTTTTTAATAATTTGGCCAAACGGTTGGAATCTTGCGTGAGTTCGCAACTCTTTTTATGGTTACAATGCTTCGCGGCTAGTCATTCCCCTCCAGAATATGATTCTTCTCTCATTCTTCAATGATTCAGGAAGACACGTGGACTTGGTTTTAGGTGGGAATTTCTTCACTGTCCGAAGCGCTAGATGTCAGATTGATGGGAAATTTTTGCTTGATCAAGGTCATTCTACTCGCTGGAACCAAATCATCCCGAAGAAGGTTAATATTTTTGTTTGGAGGGCCTCTCGCGACCGCCTTCCATCTAGATGGAACCTCAGCCGTCGTGGAATCGAGGTTAATTCGTTGAATTGTCCGATATGTGATGCTGGAACTAAAACTTCTTTCCATACGCTATGGGCTTGTTCTTTAGCTTCCTTAGTGTGAATTCGGGTCTTCAAGTGGGTGGATCTCTTCATCCCAACTATTTCGAGTTTGTCTGATCTTTTCATTTGGATAGATGAAAGCACTTTGCCGGGTAAGCATAAGAAGATCCTCAAAGTCATTTGCTCCGCAACGTCTTTGGTCTTTTGGTGCTTTCGTAACGAATCCGAGTGTGAGTGTCGTAATGAGAATAACTCCTCGAAACGTTTTAGCTTTTTATTATTTGATAAGATCGTAGATTTTTCTTTTAGATGGTTCTCTTCAAGATGTAATTCGCATACCATCTCATGGAACAACTGGATTCAAAACCCTTTAGTGGTTTACTGTTGATTACCTAATCAGATCTAAAAACTAAAATCTAACATCTAAAACTGAACATCAAAATCTTTTATATAATAAAAGAATTACATCATTTCGGAGTTTTTCATCAAATTGAATCATATGAATTTAAAAATTAGACCAATCAGAACGCTTGATTTTGCCACGTAGGCAAAATCGTGTGATCTGATTGGTCAATAAAAAGTCAAAATTAAATCGATTTGGTCAAAATTAAAAATTTGTGGTGGAGAAATATGACGAGAAAAAAAACACATAAAAATATATGTGTCAAATTTGTGAAGAAAAAAACTTGAAAAAAGTGGAGGTAATTAATAAAAATTTAGTGATTTTTAATTTTAAATAAATTATATGGAGTTAAGTGTAAATTTATAAATTTACATGTTTTATTATAACTTTAAAAAATAAACAAATAACCCCTTAAACTTTATACCCGTAGACTTTATATTTTAAAATATTACAAACGTAAACAATTTTTTACTTCCAAACAAAGATTTAACAGTATCTAATCACATCCCAAATCTACCCGAAGACTTTTTGATGGATTTTTCATTGTCGGTCTGAAATTATGTTGTACAACCAAATAGAAAAACACCGAAGCACATAAAATATCATAAATTAATAAAAAGGGTTTTCTAGCTATTCATTGATGTGTTTGGAAGAATTGCATTTTTTTTCTTTTTGTTTAATACGTACTAAAATTCTAACATTTAAATTTCTCAAAAAGTCTTTATTCCATTGACATGTATGTATGCCTATAAATCATATATAACAATCCAGGCTACTTTTATATCTTAAAAAAGTGTTGGTGACGGAAAAATGGGTAAAACTCTTGTTATATTTGTATATGTATTAAAGATATACAATAGGTAAATCTTTGTTTGACCAAAACATATTGTATGTACGAAACATAATACTTATTTGAGTTTTTTAGCTTTCTATATTCTATAAATATTGACGATTTTGATAACTCAACTTGATGCTTTTAAATTCGATTGCGAACCATAATTTTTACATGTTTTAACACAAAGTGTGACCATTAATCTTAAGTATAGCTGACTCAATAATGCAACTAGAATCATAAAACATATACAATATCAACTGCATACCCAACGGTAAGATAGACAGCCTTCTAAAGTGGAGGTCAATGGTTCGAATATAACTAGGAGAAAACTAATCCCCTTGTGGCCTCGAAGGTTCACATGAGCCGACTTCGGGCTACCTAAAAGAGTAGTTTTGTAGAGATTAGTCGGCTCACAATGTCGAGTTAGTTAACAGGCAAATCAAAAGAAAAAAAATAAGTAATTATCCTCAAGCTCTTATAACATATATAAGATATGAATCTATTCTCTTCATATGATTTCGATAATACTCTATAACATAACTTATAAAACAAAATAAAAATAAAAATCATACATGTATTTAAAAAAACATAATGTCCAAACCCCGTGCCCCGTGCGTGCACGGGCATTAAAACTAGTTATTTGAAGCTTCTTTTTTACGTCACGTGGTATGATAAATTCTACAATATCAATGAATGGGTAACCATTTAATCAAGCAACGTCAATACAGGCCAAAAAAAAGCATCTAAAAATAAACCCATGGCCAAGACTTTATATAACAACATATATAAAAAAACAGACATCCATTCCTTCGGTCACAATAAGATCGGCTCTAGGGTTTGATTATCTCCTCCGGCGAAAAAATGTCAAAAGAGTTACAGATAGTACCATCGTCCACGTCATCATCATCAGATAGAACAGCTATCTCAGCCTTACCGCCACGTCATCCATCATCAGCTCTAGTTGAATACACACCTCCAGTAGCTAGTCAGGAAGATGAGGATCTGGAAGTGAAACTACGTCGTATTATCGATTTAGTCCCCGTTCGCGTTAATAATACTTCTGGTAGTTCTGCTGGTTCCGGCTCTGGTGACTTTCATCAGGTATGCCTTTTTCTTTTAATTTCCGCAATCTCGACTTAAATCGATAATTATATGCCTCACATTCGATATAAGTAACAGCATTGGACGACGATGATTAGATAATAGACGCCAAGAAATTTGTAGAGGACGAGCGAAATGCTTTAGAAATTAGTATAGATGTAGGCTGTGCTTAGTAGCGAGCTTTTTGGAGCGTGTTAGTAACTGTTTTTTAAAATGTAATGTAAGTTTTCAAGTGTAAGCTTCTGGTCAATTTACGCCCATAGAATTACATATACAACTTGCTACAAATGCTTTTTGTAGCCGAACGGCCACTGCTAATACCTACTATTAAGCACGAGCTGCTAACTGCTACTGATCCCTGAACATACCCGCATAGATGCTATAGGCCGAGCGATGAGCTTTTTGGAGCGTTTAGAATATAATGCTTGTTTAGCAACGAGTGTTTAGCTTTTTGATTTTGTTTAAACGCTTCTATGTGAAACTCTAATAAAAGAAGTGTTTAGCTTTTACGTCATTTTACACAACTTTAGTATTGCAGATACGCGTTTATAAAACAAGCAGCCACTGCTAAACACGTATTGCTTGCTGAACCTAAACATTTATATAGATATGTAATTCTGAATAAAAATGTGCCTTTCATTTTGTTTGCGAAGTTATAGGTTGTACATATAGGTGCAGAACTTTATGAATTAGGCTGCTTGTTAAGTTAGCTGGCGTTCTATGGATTTTCGGTCTATTTATTATTTAAATTATGAAAGGATACATGTGTATATTTCGTTGGTGGAAGAATTAATAACTTAAGTTATGTTGTTTACCTCTAGAAAAAGTCGATTAAGCTACCATGAATATGTATTTTAAAAATCGATTTGGTGTATAAAAAAATAAAATGGCGTGCCTTATGTCTTTATCTTTAACATAATTTTCATTATTAGTAAAGCAACTGTTTTTCCGTATAGCCTATGGTAAATAAGCTTTCTGATTTGTAGCTTTTTGGAATGCAATCAGTAACTTTTTTATTGGCGATTATGGTTCTGGTTTCTTTCCAAATACACCGTTGCTAACGAGTGTTTCTCTCAAAAAACTATAAATGGTAGCTTTTTTTAGCGTTAAAAAGTAAGAGACCGTAGAAAATATATGATTTGTGGGGAAAGCAAACGGCATAAATAGTAAATTGACATCCGGTTAATACCACTGTTTAATATTAATAGATTTAAAGGCTGGTATGGGGCCTAAGCAATCATGCTCTATTTTAGAAGATGAAAGGATGTCAATGTAGTTTTCAGTGGCTTATGGTAGTGGGTTATCATCAAGCGTATGTTGTGTCTTCTAGTTAAACAACTTTTGTCACAGATGTTCAGATCCTTATGCCCATTAGGTATGGTGATGATACTTTTTGAAATGCTTGTCCTGCGTTCTTTTATTAAACAACTTTAATGCAAAGATGTAGAAGAAATATGAAGAGTTCACCAATAAATTATCTTATTGCGATACATTATTTATAAAAGTATAAAGTACTGGTCATGGTCAATTTCTTGCACATGGTCTCTGAACTACCTGGGTAAAAAAACATGTAGGTAACACAATCTACATTAAAAAGGAAAATCAATAAGCTAAATATGCGATATTTAAAAGGCAAGGAACATACTCATATCTTGTTTTTGGGAATATGGTAGAATCAAATATGTTTTTCCCAAGATGCTTGTTTTGACCTTAATCTTATTCTGGAAAGAATTTCTAAAGATATCACACAGTAGGCATCATCTCATAGGAAGCTATTACTCTGGCAGTCAAAGTGTTCACTCTTCACATCCAGTTAGAATTTAGGACTCTGGAGGCACTGTCCAGATCTAGAAGGAATAACTTCATAACGATTCAAACTTGTATTATTATTAGCAACTGCAAAAACCATGAATGGCTGTACAATGTGAAAAGATGTGCTTTAAACATGCAAAAAGATGGTGCAGTGACTCAACGCATTGACGCTTTTATACTGCATTACGATTTTAACTTGTATTAGTAGCATCTGCCAAAATCATGATGATAATAGTAAACAGAAATACTATTGTGAAGATGTGTTTCCACTCTTGATGATAGGAAGGGTAAACTAAGATATTTGTTGCACAAAGGTCTGTCTTTGCTTGACTTCAGTCTCTTTTTTATTCAACATGTAGCAGATTTCTAGAAAGTGAATGATTGATTTATTTGTCTTGTAAACTTCGATTCATGTCTGTATTATCGCGTTGTTTTAGGAGTATCTTTTATATTTCATTAGTAATTACCATCTGAAAATTTGTTTTTGGAACAGTATCGACAGATGCGACGGAAAGAACAAGACCGACTTACAAGAATGGACGTTGACTATCAGAAAAGGAAAGAAGTGACAGAATTTAACAAGAGAAGAGAGGAAAGATTAAAAGAAGCAGAAGAGCGGACTGCAAAGAAGCGTTTGAAACGCCAAAAAAAGAAGCAAAAGAAACAAGAAAAAAGGATAAAGCTGGAAGCTGGTGACAACGAAGAACATAAGAAGGAACAAAAAACTTCAGAGGAAGATCAAGACCAAGACTCTGGTAGTGACGAATGAACAAAATTTACGTGTATCTGAATACAAGTTGGATGTTTGTTTGTTAATCTCAAGTAGAATTAGAATGCTGGCAATGAGGTACTACTCAAAAGAGTCGAGGCCTGTGCTTAAGTGTACGTTTAAAGTAAGTTTCAAATTCTACCGATGGTCTCTTGACTGTGGACGTTGAATTATAATAGCGACAAGGTCTCATCTGGTCGGAAGTATGTTGTAGAACATCATTTAGGAAATTTTGTATATGGATTGTTGATTTGATCTCTTTGTGAAAATTATATTAGCGTAGTAAAATTAATTTCTACGCAATTGAGTAGAGCCGTTCAGAAGCATTGGAAATCTGTAAACTTGGCAAAATAGCAATTCGGGTTTAAACTGGTTATATTTTGTCCAGATTGGGCCCGCTTAGACTGCAGCTCATACGTCATACATTTGATTTTTAACTGAGCTGACTGCATATCTAAGTGTCGTTTTCTTAATCTTCAACATAAACCAATTTCTGGCCTTCTGGTTTACAGATGTGTAGCGTATGTTACTTGACACATTTGACGTGTGGAGGTAACTATAACTCAAGTCCATGAATGGAAAGTTTTGTGCAAATAAGGTAATCACTCGTGTAATTGTGACATCACAAAGTCATAATGCTAAGACCCTCTGCAGAGCAAGTTACATTTGCTGAAAAACTAAACAAACGCCAGTAATAAGTTACAACTGGTAATGAGCTTGAAAATTTTATTCACCTCACCATTTGTCGTATGAGTAACCCAAATTAGATTCACGCACATATTGATGTATAAAGTGACATTCTGATTTTATTGGCATTGTCACACAAAATGCTCAAAATGGTAGAAACAATAATTAGAATTTGGTTATTCTACTAGAAGCAACTAATGCACTACAAACTGACGAACTATTAAGATATCCGCAGAAATAGAAATTACTACTGGTTTCATTCATGCAATCTGCACATTTTTTTCTCCTACAAATCTCGTTGAAACGCAGAACACCCCCGTCATGAAACAAAGTTTAACCATCAACTGTTTATCCTCCTAAATACAAAGCAAATCATGTCCACTCATAAAATGACACCTTCGGGACTTAGACTTCCGAAAGTGGTAAGGTGACATCGCGAAGTAGTTCTAACGAAAACAGAAGTCCCAAGAAATGCGATAAGATGGTGTTTGCTGTTGCCTGCATACATAATAAAAATGATTTACAAAGACTGCTAGGCAATTCCTAGTTAACACAAGACAATTTGCAGTGGTGACCAGTAACCACATTAAAAAGAAGGATAATATAAAAGGGACATAAGTATTCAATTGTTGATAGGCCATACAAGTATTAAGTATGTATCCATATTCATTTACACCAGATCTAATAAAACCCATGCCGAGGAACAAAAATGTTCAATTTTTGACTTTCTGAAAAAATTATTACAGTACTTTACAGAGTAGAAAAGGTAACCAGGGCTATTTTTTGTTTTATTCAACAATATGTAGAGTTATCTTCAATTATACTAAAATTGTACTTGATTTAGATTTATAATATATACCTGTACTAGAAAAATGTCCAGTGCTAGGACTGGGCTGCCTCCGCTCCGATAATATGGGTTACCTGATGTGGTGAGAGCCTTAGCCACCAGCATTCCTAAAGTAGCTTGCATCCCAAAAATAGCCGCACTCATTCCCAAAAGATTCAGACATATACCATTTTTCAAGCTCTGTATAACGTTAGAAAAAGGAGGTGCCTGAAAGAAATAAGCATGCTGATGTTGGCAAATAGCGTAACAGATTATTTCTCTTATATATCTTTTATAAGTTATTGTTTTAGCTGTTTCAGCCGTTCAACATCTTCAATATTGATAAAATAACATCTTGGATATATGCTACCCACAAGTACAACATAGTTAAGAATATAACATAGTAATAACATAATTATGCAACATATGCAACTGGTTTAATAGATGTTATACTACCTTTGAAGGGTCATTGACAGCTTTCCGAAGCCCAGCAGAAAGACGAATATATCCATATGACCAAAACGTCGAGAGGAAAGCAGCAGCAATACCAATGGCGGTAGCACAAAATGTAACTGGTGAAGAGATATTTCCAGTGACGACTATAGAAAATGAAAGGATGACCGCAGATACAATTGTACACACTAGCTGTAACCAGAATCCTAAGCTACCTCGCCTCTTGAAAGATCTTGAAGTCCTCTCTAATTTCTTAACAACCTACACAATATTAACAAAACCATGAATTAATGAAAGACACAACACACACACACATGTTGTTACATAAGACCAAACTTTACCAAAGAGCTAAATAACCAAAATGATACCTATCGATAATTTCAGAATCTTAATTGTAAAGATATACACATAAACTCCAAGTCAACTAAACGTGTGTACAGTTGATAATAGACAGCGTGTGATTAAGGATAGCCACACTTGTAGTAAATCATCCAACGAGAAAAGATTTTACACTTCTTAAATTCACACTCATGGACAAGTTCACTGATTTCAGATAACATAAATGGTTTTTGACCGTGTTGACAGGCATTCGTTCACATGGTGGCATGGTGCCCTGTATTCTTTCATCCAATTTAAAAAAAGGTAACCAACCCTTTGACGGCCCCCGCCGACTGTCTCACAGCCAACTTAAGAGAGATGAAACGCTTAATACCATTATTAAAGGACACGGGGCCATGATTTGAGCCCATGACTTCCGCCTTTAAGCTGCATGTCCCCAACCGATGGACTTACCGTGGAGACTTCTTTCCTCCAATCTAAGAACAAGTGGCCAGTGGGATTTAGATTTGGTATATCTTTGTAAAGTAAAAACGCCGCAACCCAGTATTCGGTTGCTCAGTTGCTCAATTATAATTATAAAGTGAGACAAATCATTACAATACTTTCTGGCAAAACACCATCAATAGAAAACGCGCCAAATATAGGAGACGATATACATTAAATCACAATCCATTACGCCATTTCATCCCTAATCAGAACCGTGATTATCTAAACCAACGCATGCGATTCTGGCACTTGTGTATGTTTAGAGAGTAGCTTTTAGGAGCGTTTAGCGTTTAAAATTGAAAGCTCGTTTGGCAAGGAGCGTTTAGTGTTTTACTTTAAACAAAACGGTACTTGAAGAAGCGTTAAACAATTACACTAGAAATATATCTAAGCGTTAATTAACTAACTGACACAACAAAATACATATGGGGGGTGTAATCTTATTAATCTACAGCTAAGGTTCATAATTACACTATAAATATATCTGTAAGTAACAATGTAGCATAAAATTATTAAAGCAACAAAAAATATACAAATTATATAATAACCAAACACCTGAGCGTGTTCCGAATAAACCGAATCATTACGCGAAGCGTACGATACGGTTACGGAAGGTGAAGCAAGTTTGTTAGGGTTTATGATTTGACGGTGGTTAGAGTGAAGGGAGAATAGTGGTGATGATGATGTAAATGAAAGGGGCCGGTGAGTGGCTGACCGGAGGAATGTGACGGTGGAAGGTGGTTGGTGGAGGTGTGACGGTGAGGGTTTCGCGACGGTTAGTGACGGTGACTGTGGTGTGCTACCGGTACGGGTTGATGGTAGGAGTATTGTTTGCATTTTTTGTTACGGGGGCCTAGTGTTTGTTTCGTCTCGGTGTATTAACCTCTATTTTTTTTGTTACAAGCTGGAAATGAATGTTGACTAAGATTTACAAATTTTTAGACTTTTTCAAAATTTTATAAACTTTTTCATAAACTACCATAGTAGATGCCCTAACATCTAAGATGATACTTATTTCTAACTTTACTAAACTTATGACATATTGCTAAAACTAGGATTCTGAATCATGTTTTAACGAGTTTGCCCTTCTACATCTATTGCACACCCATGAACCATCATAAGTAACAAACAATTGAAAAACTCACCTACAAAGTATTAAAAACCCCTAAATAACATTTATATTTCGTTATAAGATACAATCGCAAGGCATCAGAAAAATGACGTAACCACTTTCGTATCGTATCGACTCGTATTACACACCTTCGATGTGATATCACGTGCGTTATTGTGTCAACATATTACCGGTGAGATTTCCCCATCATTGATATCGTCGATAGGAACAAACTAGATTTATAAAAGACTGCTTACCCGTGAGATCCTATAAACGGAAATAACATGTTATGAAGTTGAGCACTTGAAATATTTATCGCATTTGATAATTGGATTTTGCTAACAAGTTATATTGTGTAGTTAATAAACAGAAACTTTTTTAATTAATCAAAAAATGCATTAAATACACAGTAAATGAATTTGTAAATTACTTTATTTAAACATAATTTTCACTTGAATAAATTAAAACATTCTTTTTATAAAAAGATTTATCCATACCCACTGGACAAAGGTTAACAAAACCTTGATAATTTTGGCCGATGATTTCCCCCTTTACATTATTTAAATGTATATGATAGAAAAAAGAAAAAAAAACTATATATACATAGGCTGGTGGGTGTGACTTTGTGTAAGGTTAAAAAAAGCATTTTTAGGTGCAAACAATCTTGAGTGGTCACATAAACCTTCTGAAAAGGGGAGACTTTATCTGGTTTGAGTATGTTGTCACACCCTGTAAATTTCATGTCAATATTTTAAACTTATACTATCACTATTTTTGACTTTTATGCGTTACGTTTTAATCTAGCAGTTTACCGGGAAGTTAACCTGCGTCAATCTGAAAAACGTCATCGGACGCGTTCCGACATCGGATTTTGATTAGTTTAGATATTATATGAGTTATTTTATCTTTTCTAAGTGTTTTGTAGTTTACGATCACTTCCGATACTTGTTTTTACGTTTTAACGTTTAATTTACGTTTTTCGCGTTTTTGATCAAAAGGAACTCCGGAAACCCGAAATCTTTTCGTGTAAACTCTAGTTATCGTATATGTTGGGTCTAAAAGTCAAAATTTCGTGGTCACCCCCCCCCCCCCAACCTCTTTAATTTTCGGTGCAAGCAAAAGAAAAGAAAAGGAACCAAAAATTTGAATTTTAAATGAGAACACTACATCACATGCATAGATAGTGATGTTTTGGAGGCATGCAAGGTGGTGTAAGACATCTTGTCCTTATGCATGCCAACCTTGGACCACTTCTCCACTATGATGCAATATGGAATCTTGATTTAATTTCAAGTGGCTAGTTGGTTAGTGAGTCAAGCTTAACCCCCCTGGTCTTGTGCGTCTGAACCCACCACCACACACACTCTTGGTGTGTGTTGGTCACTTAGCCATTGGTTTCACTCTTGGTTGACTAGCCATGAACCCTTAACCTTATCCCACTCCTTATAAATATCAAGTGATAACACATCTAAGATTCACTCTTCATTTACAAGCCTCAAAAGTTTTTCTCTCTTCTTGCTCACGGCACAAAGCCACCACCACCATCATTTCATAGTTTTGATTTCTAACAAGATTCATTCATTCCAAGATCATTTCTAATCATATCTAAGGGTATTCCAAGGGTTTGATCATTTGATTTAAGGGTTTACTTCAAGATCTACAAATTAGGGTTTGGTTATTATTTGGGGTTTTTCAAGATCCAAGTCTTCTATCTTTATTCTTGTGTTTTCATAAGCTTGTTCTTCATATTTGTAAGCTTATCTTGAAACTTATACCTTTATTTCTACTTTCATTCTACATATGTTTACGTTCTTGCATAGATCTATGATTTCTATGGTGTTGATTTTTCAAAAAGAAATAAATTAATATCTTGTTATCTTTTATAAAAATGGAAGTAATATGTTTATGACTTTATGATCTTGGTGAGGTGAGTTGAAAAGTGAGTTGCAACAATAGAAATGAAGAGATTAGGTTAGTTTTAGATGTGGTTTGGTTATGGATTAGTTGTGAATAGAGATTATGCTAGATTGGGCACTATTGTGAAGTTTTGTGTGATTTTTGAAAGCGTTTGGGAAATACATAGTTGCTGATCCGAAATTGTTTTGAGGTTTTGATCGACTTAGGAATATTTTCATTAGGCGTAAAAGTAGTTTTTGGAGAGGTCGTTTCGAGTAGATAGATTTTCATGTACTACACTAAAATCGGACTTAAAACGGCAAAGTTATAGCCAAATGAAACTTGAAATATTTTTTGGCAAAATAATTTACATAGGTGCTGATGTGAATAGTAAAATGAGTTTTCGGATGCTTTCGGAATATTTTGAGCTTTTAAAACGCTAGCAAAACATATAGTATCACATATATTTTGATTAGTATATTAACATATTTTAGGGAAAGCGTTAAGTTTACTAAAAATTGTAAGTTTAGTGAATATGAGTAAGATGGACATGGAAGTTAAACGTTTAGATTTCTCTAGTGCGTTTAAGGAAATATGGAATTTAGCAAATATAGGGGACGGTATTAACGTCCCGAACTAAAAACTTTCCTAAAATAGAAACTTGCTAAAAATGGTAAATTTTGGTTTAACGACAAACTCTATGATTTTATTGTCATGTTTTGTTAATTAAAACAAGGCACAAACACCCATGGATGTCTTTTCTTTCATAAACGATACTTAAGTTTCGTATACTTTCCCGTCTTTGCTAAGATGCGTCAATATTTAGGTACTAAGTAGGACTTATTGGCATATATCTCTTCAAGTGATATTCATCTCACCATTTGCATAAGGTGTTTCATAGCCCCACTTTTTTACTACTTTTACTTATTACTTATGTGTTGAGAAACATTGCTTGTTTTTAAACTATGAACACCAGTTACTTTACTTTGCCTTTTCCTGATTACTGATGCCTAAGATGGCGTATAGACCACTAATGGTTCGAACTATCATGAACGTTAATTTCTTGACGAGGACCGGTTGAGTGAGCGCGAATGTTGTAAATAGATCTATTGGGACTAATTATCCCTATCCGGGTAAGTAGCGCTTACTAGATTCGGGAGACACGAACAAACGGATATATACCATGTCGGATTTCACTAGGTGATCTTGGTCAGATACCTTTAGGGCAATTAATTTCTTGTTTGGCATATAATGTATTGCATTGAATTGAGCCTCGGTGTCATGAGCTTAGCGTAATAGTAAATACTTTTTATGTGAAGTTGTATCTGTTATAACTGTCACGTGCGTACTGTGAACTTGTGGTCCACTCTTAATACTAAATTCAAACATATGAATTCACCAACTTTATGTTGACGTTTTAGCATGTCTTTCTCAGGTGTTTAGCTGTGGATGTATTTGTTTGCTTTATGGTGTTGCCTTGCATTGGACCAATTTTCAAGAAATATTATCTACCATTTAAACATCGTTGTCAAACTTTAAAACTTTTACTCGCTTCCGCGTATTATCTTTGAACTTATATAAAACCTTAATTATTTTAATTAATGAAACGATGTTGAATTTTTAAACATACCCTTAGAGGTCGTTGTTTGTATCTTGTGTGATGTATATTATGACGTCACGCCCCCGGATACGCGATTCCGTCTAGGCCCTATTTGGGGTGTGACAGATTGGTATCAGAGCCAAGATTATAGAGAACCAGGTAATATATTTAGGTCTGGTCTATAACCAGTATGTGATCCTACGTGTTCTTACATGCTTACATATATATCTAATAATAATAGTGTATTACACACACACACACACACACACACACACAGTGCAAAGTATATATCCTATTGCCATAATTACTTTATACATCATTTTGCCATATCATATTTTGCATCATACTTTATTTCTTGGCATTGCTTGCACTTTGCATGGTTTCATATAAAGGGGAATTATATAAACTCTTGCTTGTGTAGGTCATGGCAGCTCCTATTATTTTTATTTCGTTAGATTCGTCTGAGGAGAGTGTGGGTTCTCATGATCCACGAGTGATTATCTTTGGCATAATTCCTGCTATTATCCCGGTTATCCCTGATATTCCCGTGGTTCCTGCTGAGGTTCCTATTGCACCTGCTTATCCGATAGTTGCCCCAAAGGTGGGAGTAGTTTCTGTTATCTCACCTATCGGAGTGCTCGATTTGGTGGATTATTCATCTTCTTCTGATTATGATCCATCAGAGGATTCTTTACCTGTAGCACCAGAGTTACCATTGGTTTCACCCTTCTTCTGTACTGATGACTCGGAGGCGAACAGTAAGTCCGAGCTTGCTGAGCAGAGACCCGAGAGGCATGAGTCTCTTACACCATCATCTGAGTTTCCACTTGCACTTGTTGTTGCCTCACCCGGGATTCGTCGATGGCCAGCGATTCTTGTCCGACTCGGTGAGGCTATTCCCTTCGGTCGACCTTACCACACCTACCTTAATGGGTCGCGTAAGTTGTTGACTACTAGGAAGAGAGTTGGACCTTTTCCTGCTAGTAGACTTGCATGGAGACAGGTATCTCATTGTTTTTAGGATCGTCATTCTTCACCAGATTTTACTTCAGACTCATCTTCTTCTATTTCATCTTTGGACTCTTTATCAGATATTTCTTCAGGTTCATCTTAAGATTCATTATCAGACACATCATCAGTTCATTCATCAGGTCAGTCTCATTTAGGATCATTGACTAGAGTTGCATCACCTAGATTGGTTGATTCCCCGGTTAGGACTACACGATGGAGTGAGGCTTATATGCGTTGGAGGTCTGCATTATTGTCTACTCTTTACCCACCTACAACATCAGAGTCATCCCTAGGTTTATCTTCTGAGAGGTCATTAGATTCATCTTCACCTTCTATTGGACCATCTTGTAAGAGATGCAAATCCCCTGCTACTATGGTACCATCATCTACTCCTGTTTCGAGATCGATAGCCCCTGCTCTTGCTGATCTTCCGCCTCGCAAGAGGTTCAGAGATTCATACTCATCTGAGGTTAGTTGAGAGGAGCATATAGAGATGGGTGCTGCTGATGCAGAGACTGTTGCAGATTTGGGTATTAGTATAGGAGTTGGAGCTCATACTGAGGATGGTATAGATTTAGATGTTGAGGTTGCTATTAGTGATATTAGAGAGGACGAGGAGGAGTTTGAGACAGAGGCCAGTGCGGGAGGCACGATGGAGATCGTTGTAGATCCTTTGGCTACTCGTGATATTTCTGAGCCTACTGGAGGAGATATTCCTGATCTTGAGGGTACTCTTTATGATATGTCTCATTACATGTATGAGGTTCTTCTTGATAGGATTACTGAGTTAAGACTGCTCAGAGACAGTTGGAGGTTGGTCAGTTGGTGGCTAGCGGAGAGAGAACTGGATTGGCTGATATGGTTAGGAGTCTAGGATGGGAGAACCTGAGGGTTCGAGCTTTGTTGTGTATCGAGATGAATCGTTCCGAAAGTCTTCTTCGTCACATGGCATTTTCTTAGGAGGAGTTTCGTCAGGTTCGTAGGGATCGTGATGATACTCGGAGGAGACTTAGGAGGTTGGAGTTACTTGTTGAGAGACGTTTGGGATTTCGCCGTTAGTTAGGTAGTATCATGGTTAAGTAGTACATAAGACTGATGGCTAGTTCTAGATGTTAATAATAGAAATGTTGTAAATCAAGTATCTTTGTTATGGGATTGATTGTAATCAACTATTAAAGCTTTGTTATGATATGAAAAGCTTATTTTGATTCTCTCGCGCGTTCGTCTTTATTGTTATTTACTTTTTCTGGCAAAACATGTTCTATTGTATTTTCCTTTATAAATTTTATTTACCATTTATAGTGGTTATATCACGTATCGAATCTCACCATGTGTGATGTTTTGTGAAGTAGAACAATGACTATCACTCATTCTAGTATGACCCCGGAGGCAATCGAAGAACTCGTTAACCGACGAGTGGAAGAAGCGTTGGCTGTTTATGAGGCAACCCATGTTGCCAATTGTAAATGTGTATTCGTTTATATTGATTGAGATGAATACAATAGGATACATATATAGTATGCATAATGGGCCTAACCTTGTTAATACAAATACAAAAGAAGGCCTATGGGCCGTATAGACTGTACAGCCCCCCCGCAGTTGGAGCGGGAGATGAACGAGACGCTCAAACTGGTACGAAACTCATCAATATTAATAAACTAGTAGGTAGTTTAAACCTTTGGTGAAGATATCCGCATACTGATAACGTGACGGGCGTGTTAGAACCCGTTATTAGCACAGTAGAGGTTCTCATTAGCAACAGATCTCGAACAAGTGAATGTCATATCTCAATATTGCTTCGTGCGTTTGATGTTTGCCACGGGATTAGAGAGAGTTTGACGGCACTCACATTGTCACAATTGACATGTGTAGCAGTGGCTAGAGGTGTATGAATTCACGTAATAGATTACGTAACCAGCAGTTTCAGCACACATGGCAAACACCCCGATACTTCAGCCTCAGCATAGATCGAGAGAGAGTAAATTCGGCCGCTTTCGGAATAGAAGAGAAGATTGTTCAAGAAAAACATAATAACCAGAGGTTGATCGATGAGTAGTGACAACACCGATCCAATCCGCGTTTTCTGAGTAAGCCATTAAGTTGATGTTGTAGAAGGAAATAAAGCTGTAATCCATTAGGACATCGGTGCACGCACAGACCGTAAGATCCTCTTGAGAGCCAGAGAGATAAGGGCTCTGGGGGTCTTGCATAAAAGGACAGAACTGCTGAACAGCATATGAAATGTAAGCCGGGTAAAGGTCGAGATAAATGTAAGGCCCGGTAGGCTGCGATTATAATGTAGATCAGAAATAGAGAAGCCACCTCGCAGAAAGTTTAGAGTCCGTGTCAACTGGTGTAAGGACACTGTTTACAATTAAGCATACCAGCTCCGTCAAGAACTCAGTCGATACTTTTGTTGAGATAGAAACATCCTCCGAAGTATTACGAGTCACAGAAATGCCCCAAGGAAATAATTAAGTGAGCCCAAAATCTGTCATGGAGAAAACTCTGCATGTAAGAGAGAGTGTTAATCTTTGCTGTAACTTATCAGAAGAAAGTTGCAGTCAAAACAATATCATCAACATTATAAAAGCAGGTAAGCAGTGTCTCTGCCCCCCTGTCTGTAGTGAAGAGTGAAGAGTCCACAACTGACTATTTGATGAACCCAACAGCCGAGCAGCATAAGCCCTCAATCTTGAAACCAGCCCGAGGGCCTGTTTAATCCCATAAAGAGCTCTCATGGAAAAGGCAAACATGATCTGGTTGTTGCGGGATACGGGAAAAAATATGAGGTTGGTTGCATGTATACAGTCTCTGATAACGATCCATGTAAAAAGGCATTCTTGACATCAAGCTGGTGAACCGGCAATGTCTAGAAATGGCTAGATTGAGTTACTGTCCCAAATAGTAACCGGTTGACAAACCGGGATTAATGTCTCATCCACATCAATACCTGCAAGTTGAGTGCTACCATTTGCAAACAAGACGAAGCCTTTTGGTACCGACTGAGGGTACCATCAGCGTTATTCTTATGACGAAAAAGCCATATAGAACGAACAATGTTCGCGTACGATGCCTCGAGGCACAAGGATAATCCAAGTTTATTTTTTATTAAGAAGTGTATTCATCAAGCATAGCACGATACCAATGTGTGGGTCACGAAAAGCAATTGGATAGGATAGGATATAGGTGATATGTGGACACGTATTAGTTAAAACGTAGAGTTGGACGATTAGTACCGACACGAAAACGAGTGACCATGGGGGCAAGTCGACTGGTGGGATTATTGTGGGTTGTGTGTGGAATAGTTGGTTAGTGGATGCGTCTTGATGTGGGCTGATGTTTGGTTGAGTGGGGAAGTAGGCTAGATCATGATGTTTAGGGGAGCCGGTGTAGAGGGGGTTCGTAGTGGACTGGGGTGGAGCGAGCAGTAGATGTTATAGTGGTGTGGGAAGTGGTGATGCAGAAGTGAGTTTTGGATATGGATTGTGTTGATGTATGATGTTGGGCGAGTGTCCAAAAAATGTATACGGGGTTGAGTCATGAGGAGTCTTGTAGATCCATATGGGATAACTGTCTCATTAAATGTTACATGA
Organism: Tanacetum coccineum; assembly: GCA_026074375.1. NCBI lineage: Eukaryota > Viridiplantae > Streptophyta > Magnoliopsida > Asterales > Asteraceae > Tanacetum > Tanacetum coccineum. The sequence goes on along the minus strand of BQNB010007325.1, from coordinate 35,233 downwards.
CGGGCGATAAGATGATTTTGTTCGTGTTTAAGTCTAGGCATCGATATCCGCTGTGGATTTGTCGGATATCCCAGAATGTAATTGCGGGTGTAGCGTGGTTCAGTTTGTGATTTGTGTGAAGTGAGGATAGCAAAGGGCAACCAAAAACACGAAGATCCCCCCCCCCGCATAGTTCGGTGTTGTTTTAAAAATGCAGAGTGTGAGGCCTCCCACTATTATTTCATTGTTGATAGCGGTGGAGGGTAAGATGTTCAAGAGGTTGGCGGCCATGTGAAGAGCTTCAACCCAAAATGTAGGTGGCAGGTGAGCTTAGAAAGTATAGTTACGAATCATTTGTTGATGGTACGTATTTTTCCATTCGTTCAGATTTTTCCATTTTGTTGTGAAGTCTTGGGACAGAGAAAACGATGGAAATACCTTGGTCACAAATGTTCAGTGTTAAGGCAGTATTGTCAAATCACCTCCATGATCCCATTGCAAAGATTTAATGTCACAATTAAAAAGATGGTCTCTAGTTCTTAACATAAGCACGCAAGTGAATAAATTTGGGACAAACACCTTCGACTTATGTCGTAATAGGTTACACACATAAGTAATGTGAGAAATGTTCAAGAAACAAGACTTAATATTTAAACGATACAACTAGTATGAAGGAGATGTCCATAAATCAGAATGGATAATATCAAAAGGAGCCTTAACAATAGTTTCTGAAAGTGAGAAAGGAAGCCTCACGTGTTTGCCAAGCTGACAAGCATGGCAAAGCACGGAAGACTGTGTCTTATTACATGAAATTAAATTATTAGAAACTAACGAACGTAGCACTTCACTTCCCGGATGACCAAGTCGTTGGTGCCACGTTTGCTGTCCAACCAGAAAAGCTTGAGGGTACGACGGAGACGTGACTGGATAAAGGTCACCCGTGCTGTCACATCTGAGGAGAATTTGACGGGTCCAGAAATCCTTTACAGAAAAACCAAACTCGTCAAATTCAATTGTACATTTATTTTCACGAACGAATTGACGTACAGAAATTAAGTTTTTGACAATATTGGGTGTAATGAGAACATTATTTAAGTGAAGTGTACGGTAGGGAGTTGGTAGCGTGCTATGGCCCGTGTTGGTGACAGGAATAGATTTCCCGTCACCAACAAGAACAGATGGATATATGCGAGAATTAAAAATAGTACTAAGATTATTAACTGAAGAGTTAAGGTGAGATGACGCACCAGTATCCATGTTCCAATTTGAGTTAGCCGGATCCTGTAAGGTCAAAGTATTAAAAGCATGTGGCAGTTGTGTCTCTTGACTAGTCGAACCCGAGGAGGCAGATTGGTTTTGTACAGCAGCCGAGTAGAGGGCCTGCTGGTGGCCATTGAACCCGAACGTGGGCTGGTGTGGTTGTGTTTGCTGAAATCCTGGAGGGGCATTGGGCCTTAAGCCCATTGTGTTGTTATGTTGAACTGGTTGCTGACCCTGCGAAATGGATAAGCCATACTGGGCCAATAGGTTTTGTTGGGCCTGAATGAGGGATAGAAGGTGTTGTTGGCTGGCTGAATTAAGACCAGTGTGTCCAGGCCCTTGTTGCATGGAGCGAGTATTATGTTGAGATGAGTTCGGGCGTGGGTTGTTGGTGCCTTTTGGAGAGGCATGAATGAAACGACAATTCGTCCCCCAGCGGCAATAACCTCGGCCAAAGTTGCGGCAGATCTCGGTCTTGTTCTCATTACGGGCATCGCGATCACGATTGTTGCGGTTGTCTTGAATCCGTGGTTGGGATGTAGCAAGAAGCACTTGTGGTGAGCTTGATGTAGTGGAGGTAGAGAGTATCGGTTGCTTAGACCGGAGACGCATCTCCTCAGTCGTGACCATGGTGCGAACAGTTGCTAGGTCAGGAAAGGGATCTTTGTGAGCAATTATTTGAGCAAGGCTTCCGTATTTTTCACTTAGGCCGTTGATGGCATAGGTGACAATATCGTCATCATCCATGGTCGAGCCAAGGTCGGTAAGAAGAGTGATAATGGAATCAATCTTGGAGAAGTAGGCGTCTGGTGTGTCGTCGCCCATTTGTATGACACGTAGTTCACCTTTTAAAGCAACGGTACGTGTCCTTTTGTTTTCTTGGAAGATGGTTTCGATGGTGTCCCAGGCGGCTTTAGCCGAAGCAGGGTTGGTGCTGATCATCCTTTTCCGAAGCGTTGGAGAAAGGGTAAGAAAGATCCATGATTTTACGATGGAGTCAGCCGTGATCCATTCGTCGGTTGGTGGATCAGATGTGGACGTCGATCCATCGATGTGGTTTAGCACGTTAAAGTTGCTGCAGTGCCCTTTGAAAAAGTAACTCCATGTGGAGTAGTTCGATTCCTGAAGATCGAGTTTTTCGGGTACGAGACTATTGATGTTATGTACCGCGTAGAGTTTTTCAACCAAGGTAAGGGCAGGAGGGGGTGGTGGTGTATTCGAGTTTGTCATGGCAGAGTGATGAGTTCGACTGTTAAATCGAGGTGAGGTTTGATGATTTAGGGTTTTGGGGATCGGCTGTGAAGGCCTGATACCATGTAAATGTGTATTCGTTTATATTGATTGAGATGAATACAATAGGATACATATATAGTATGCATAATGGGCCTAACCTAGTTACATACAAATACAAAGAAGGCCATAGGCCGTATAGACTGTTAACACCAATGTCCTCGAGGCTGAAAGTCAAAGCCAAAATGGCAGTGACGGCGATAATGGAAATGGTGGAAATAGAAATGGTAGAAATGGAAATCCAAAGGAGAATGGTAGAGGTGCTAGGCCTGTTACTCGATAATGTACTTACCAAGACTTCATGAAGTGTCAACCACTCAACTTCAAGGGAACGGAAGGAGTTGTCGGGTTGATAAGGTGGTTTGAGAAGATGGAAACAGTTTTCCACATCAACAATTGTCCAGAGAAATACCAAGTCAAGTATGCTACTTACATACAGTTGAACAGTGCAGTAACTTGGTGGAACTCACATAAGAGGACAATTGGAGCTGATGCTTCATTCGTCATGTCATGGAAAGAACTCATGAAGCTAATGGCTGAAGTGTACTGCCCAAGGACTGAAATTCAAAAGATGGAATATAAAACTGTGGAATTTTACCATGAAAAACAAAGATTTGGCTGCTTATACTCAAAGGTTCTAAGAGTTTACCATGCTGTGCACCAAGATGGTTCCCGAAGAGGAGGATCGAGTTGAGAAGTTTATTGAAGGTCTCCCGGATAATATCCAGGGAAATGTAATTGCTACAGAACCTACGATACTACAAGATGTTGTTCGGATTGCTAACAACTTAATAGACCAAAAGTTGAAGGGTTATGCTGTGAAAAACGCTAAGAACAAAAGAAAGTTGGATAACAGCCAGAAGGATAACCGTGGACAGCAACCACCATTCAAAAGACAGAATGTTGGAGGACAGAATGTGGCAAGAGCCTACACGGCTGGCAACAATGAAAGGAGAGTGTATAATGGACCACTACCTCTTTGAAATAAGTGTAAATTTCATCATGAAGGGCCATGCACTATGAGATGTGGGAAGTGTAACAAGGTTGGGCATTTGACCAGGGACTGTAAGGCCACAAATTCCACTACTTCTACTCAGAGGGGGTCAAGTAGTGAATTAGAGAGTTTTAACTTGTTTCGAGTGTGGAAGGGAAGGACACTACATGAGTGATTGCCCAAAGCTGAAAGATCAGAACCGTGGAAACAAAACTAGAAACAAGAGTGGTGTTGGTGAAGCAAAAGGAAAAGCATATGTGGTAGGTAGAAGAGACGCTAACCCCGATTCTAATGTCGTCACGGGTATGTTTCTTCTCAACAACAATTATGCTTATATATTATTTGATTCGGGTACCGATCGAAGTTTTGTGTCGACTACTTTTAGTACATTACTTGATATAATCCCTGATACTTTAGACGTTAGCTATGCTGTCGAATTAGCCGACGGGAGAATTTCTAAAACTAATACCGTACTTAGAGGCTGTACATTAGGATTGCTAGGTCACCCATTCAATATTGACCTAATACCAGTAGAACTTGGTAGTTTTGACGTCGTTATCGGCATGGATTGGTTAGCGAACCATCGTGCGATGATCGTGTGTGATGAAAAGATTGTGCTGATTCTCTAAGGAAATGAAGTTTTGATTGTTCAAGGTGATAGATGTGGCAAAGGAAAAAAGTCGAAGTTGAGCATTATATCGTGCACTAACACTCAAAAGTATATTAAGAAAGGTTGCCCCATTTTTCTGGCACAAGTTATGAGGAAGGAAACCGAAGACAAGTCGGAGGAGAAGCGACTTGAGGATGTGCCGACTGTACGAGACTTTCCGGAGGTCTTCCCAGAAGATTTGTCTGGATTACCACCGACACGACAAGTTGAATTCCAAATCGACTTAGTCCCAGGTGCTGCTCCTGTGGCACAATCCCCATATAGATTAGCATCGTCAGAACTGCAAGAGTTGTCTACTCAGCTACAAGAACTTTCTGACAAAGGGTTTATAAGACCGAGTTCCTCACCCTGGGGAGCCCTAGTCTTGTTTGTCAAAAAGAAAGATGGATCTTTTTGGATGTGTATCGATTACCGTGAACTGAACAAGTTGACTGTGAAGAATCGATATCCACTTCTGAGAATCGACGACTTATTTGATCAGTTGCAAGGATCAAGTGTTTACTCGAAGATCGACTTGAGGTCAGGTTATCACCAACTCAGAGTTCGTGACGAGGACATTCTAAAGACGGCGTTTAGGACTCGCTATGGCCACTACTAGTTCCAAGTAATGCCTTTTGGACTGACAAACACACCGGCAGTATTCATGGACTTGATGAATCAGGTGTGCAAACCTTACTTAGATAAATTTGTGATCGTTTTTATTGATGACATCTTGATCTACTCCAAGAGCAAGGAATAGCATGCAGAACATCTTAAGTTAATTTTGGAATTGCTTAAAAGGGAAGAATTGTACGCCAACTTTTTCAAAGTGTGAATTTTGGTTGTCAAAGGTATAATTTCTTAGTCACGTGATTGATAGTGAAGGCATTCACGTGGACCCAGCTAAGATTGAGTCAATCAAGGATTGAGCATCGCCCAAGACTCCGACAGAAATTCATCAATTTCTAGGTCTTGCCGGCTATTACCGATGATTTATCGAAGGTTTCTCGAAGATTGCCAAACCTATGATGAAGTTGACTCAGAAGAACGTGAAGTTCGAGTGGACGGAAAAGGCAAAAGCTGCATGTCAACTGTTGAAGCAGAAATTGTGTAGTGCGGCGATCTTGGCTTTACCCGAAGGTAGTGAAAACTTCGTGGTTTACTGTGATGCTTCTCGCAAAGGGTTGGGCGCAGTTCTAATGCAAAAGGAGAAAGTCATAGCCTACGTATCACGCCAACTCAAGATTCACGAGAAGAATTACACTACACGTGACTTAGAACTAGGAGCGGTGGTGTTTGCTCTCAGAATCTGGAGACATTATTTGTATGGCATGAAATGCGTTGTGTTCACAGATCATAAGAGCTTACAAGATATTCTTGATCAGAAAGAATTGAACATGAGACAACGTGGATGGTTGGAATTGTTGAGTGACTACGACTGTGAAATTCGTTATCATCTAGAAAAGGCGAACGTGGTGGCGGATGCCTTGAGCCAAAAGGAACGGATTAAGCCACTACGAGTTCGAACCTTGGTTTTGACGACTGGTTTGAACCTTCCCGTGTAAATTTTAAACACTCAGGTTGAGGCGAGAAAGGAAGAGAATTATAAAACCGAAGATTTAGGTGGTATAATTAAGAATCTGGAGCCCCGTGCTGATGGAACGTTATGTTTGAGGAATAGAAGTTGGATACCATGTTTTGGCGACTTGAGGACTCTGATTATGCACGAGTCGCATAAGTCAAAGTATTCGATCCATCCTGGATCGAACAAGATGTACCAAGACTTGAAAAAACTGTATTGGTGGCCGAATATGAAAGCTGAGATTGCCACCTACGTCAATAAGTGTCTGACTTGTGCAAAAGTTAAGGCCGAATGCCAAAAACCATCCGGTTTGTTGGTTCAACCTATGATCCCAGTATGGAAGTGGGAGAACATTACAATGGATTTTGTTACTAAGTTGCCCAAGATATCGTCGGGTCAAGATGAAATTTGGGTAATTGTTGACTGACTCACCAAGTCTGCTCATTTCTTACCAATGAAGGAAATCGACTCGATGGAAAAGTTGACGAGACAATACTTGAAGGAAGTAGTCTCAAGACATGGTGTGCCAGTTTTGATTATTTCGCATCGAGATAATAAATTTACATCTCATTTATGGCAATCGCTAAACAAAGCTCTAGGTACTCAATTGGATATAAGTACAGCTTATCACCCGCAGACGGATGGTCAGAGTGAGAGAACCATCCAAACCTTAGAGGACATGCTGCGTGCTTGTGTGATTGATTTTGGGAAAGGTTGGGATAGATACCTACCTTTGGTAGAGTTTTCCTACAACAACAGTTACCATACGAGTATCAAAGCTGCACCGTTTGAAGCACTGTATGGCCAAAAATGTCGATCGCCTGTTTGTTGGGCTGAGGTTGGAGATGCTCAGCTTACTGGCCCCTGAGATTATTCATGAAACCATGGAAAAGATAATCTAAATCAAGAAGCGTATTCAAGCGGTACGTGATAGACAAAAGAGCTACGCTGATAGGAGACGTAAGCCATTGAAATTTCAAGCTGGAGATAAGGTTATGTTAAAAGTATCGCCATGGAAATGGGTAATACGTTTCGGCAAACGGGGGAAGATAAATCCTCGTTATATTGGACCTTTCAAAATCCTTGCTAAAGTGGGAACGGTTGCATATCGACTTGAACTCTCAGAGCGATTAAGTCAGCTTCATAGTACTTTTCACGTTTCCAATTTGAAGAAGTGTTTCTCCGACGAACCCCTAGCTATTCCATTGGATGAAATCCAGATTGATGACAAGCTTAATTTCATTGAAAAATTGGTTGAAATTATGGATCGGGAAGTTAAATAGGTAAAGCAAAGTCGCATCCTAATTGTTAAAGTCCGTTGGAACTCAAGACGAGGTCCTGAGTTTACTTGGGAGCGCGAGGACCAAATGAAGAAAAAATATCCTCATCTTTTTGTTAACCCTGCACATGCGTCTAAAGATACGTCTTAAGCTTTTGAGTCTAAAAACTCTTGTAACTGGGGAAGGATGGTCACAGCCATATATTTCAAGTCATTATTTTAACTTTTTCGATCGACTATTTTGACTTTATGCCGGTTCGTTTGAATTCTGGCGGTTTACGGCGCTAGTTAACCCGCGTAAATCTGAAAAACGTCATCGGACGCGTTTCGACATCGGATTTTGATTAGTTTAGATATTATATGAGTTATTTTATCTTTTCTAAGTGTTTCGTATTTTACGATCACTTTCGATACTTATTTTTACGTTTTAACGTTTAATTTACGTTTTTCGCGTTTATGATCAAACGGAACCCCGAAAACCCGAAATCTTTTTGTGTAAACTCTAGTTATTGTATATGTTGGGTTTAGAAGTTAAAATTTTATGGTTAACCCCCCCCCCCCCCCCCCCTTAACCTTTTTATTTTTCGGGGCAAGCAAAAGAAAAGAAAAGGAACAAAAAATTTGAATTTTAAATGAGAACACTACATCATATGCATAGATAGTGATGTATTGGACGCATGCAAAGTGGTGTAAGACCTCTTGTCCGTATGCATGCCAACCTTGGACAACATCTCCACTATGATGCAATATGGAATCTTGATTTAATTTCAAGTGGCTAGTTGGTTTAGTGTGATTCATAGCTTAACTCTGGTTTGTGCGTCTGAACCCACCACCACACACACTCTTGGTGTGTGTTGGTCACTTAGCCATTGGTTTCACTCTTGGTTGACTAGTCATGAACCCTTAACCTTATCCTACTCCCTATAAATATCAGGTGATAACACATCTAGGGTTCACTTTTCATTTACAAGCCTCAAAAGTTTTTCTCTCTTCCCTTTTCTCTCTGCTTGGCTCAATGGACAAAGACCAACCACCACCTATCCATTCATAGTTTTTTGATACTTCTTACAACGACTCATTCATTCCAAGATCATTTCTAATCATATCTAAGGGTGTTTCAAGGGTTTGATCATTTGATTTAAGGGGTTTACTTCAAGATCTACAAATTAGGATTTGGTTATTATTTGAGGTTTTTCAAGATCCAAGTCTTCTATCTTCATTCTTGTGTTTTCTTAAGCTTGTTCTTCATATTTGTAAGCTTACCTTAAAACTTATACCTTTATTTCTACTTCATTATCATATGTTTTTGTTTCTTGCATAGATCTATGATTCCTATGGTGTCTGTGTTGATTTTTAAAAAAGAAATGAATTAATATCTTGTCATCTTTTATAAAAATAGAAGTAATATGTTTATGACTTTATGATCTTGGTGAGGTGAGTTAAAAAGTGAGTTGCAACAATAGAAATGAAGGGATTAGCTTAGTTTTAGGTGTGGTTTGGTTATGGATTAGTTGTGAATGGAGATTAGGCTAGATTAGGCACTATTGTGAAGTTTTGTGTGATTTTTGAAAGCGTTTAGAAAATACATAGTTGCTGATCCAAAATTGTTTTGAGGTTTTGATCGACTTAGAAATGTTTTCATTAGGCGTAAAAGTAGTTTTTAGAGAGCTCGTTTCGAGTAGATAGATTTTCATGTATTATACACTAAAATCAGACTTATAACGACCAAGTTATAGCCAAATAAAACTTCAAACATTTTTTGGCAAAATAATTTACAAAGATGCTGATGTGAATAGTAAAATGAGTTTTCAGATGCTTTCGGGATATTTTAAGCTTTTAAAACGCTAGCGAAACATATAGTATCACATATATATTGATTAATATCATTTAAAAATATCGTTAACATATTTTAGGGAAAGCGTTAAGTTTACTAAAAATAGTAAGTTTAGTGAATATGAGTAAGATGGACATGGAAGTTAAACGTTTAGATTTCTCTAGTGCGTTTAAGGAAATACGGAATTTAACAAATATAGGGGACGGTATTAACGTCCTGAAACTAAAAACTTTCCTAAAATAGAAACTTGCCTATAATGGTAAATGTTCGGTTTCAAATACAGCCGAAAACTTAAAAGACAAACTCTATGATTTTATTTAGTCATGTTTTGTTAATTAAACCAAGGCACAAGCAGCAATGGATGTTTTTTTCTTTTATAAACGATTCGTTCAAGTTTCGTATACTTTCCGTCTTTCTAAGACGCGTCATTAATTTAGGTCTCAAGTAGGACCTCTTGGCATTATATCTCTTCATTGATATTTATCTCACCACTTGCTTAAGGTGAGTTCATAGCCTCACGTTTTTACTACTTTTACTTTTACTTTAGGGTGAGAAACATTGTTTGTTTTTAAACTATAGACACAGTTACTTTACGTTGCCTTTTCCTGATTATGTGTTGCCTAAGTTGCGAATAGACCACTAATGCCCGAACTATCATGAACCGTTAATTTTTTGACGACTGCCAAGGGGATCCGACTTGATCGTGTTTGTGACGCGCTGGTGTTGTAAATAGATTATTGAGACTAATTATTTCTATCCGGGTAAGTACGGCTTACTAGATTCGGGTGACACGAACTAACGGATTATACCATGTAGGATTTCACTAGGTGATCGTGGTCAGATACCTTTAGGGAAATTAATTCTTGTTTAGCTTATAATGTGCTGCATCGAATTGAGGGGGTGTCATGCGCTGTAGCGCAACAGTAAATACTTTTTTCTTTGTGAAGTTGTGATCTGTTCTAATTATCTCGTGTGTACTGTGATTTGTGTGGTCCACTCTTAATACTAAATTCAAACCTATGAATTCACCAACTTTATGTTGACGGTTTTAGCATGTTTTTCTCAGGTGCATTAGCGGTGGGTGTATGTGCTTGCTTTATAGAGTGCCTTGCTTATTGGACGATTTTCAAGAATTAACTATCTCCATTTGTAAACATCGTAGTTTCTTTGTCAAACTTTAAAATTTTATTCGCTTCCGCATATTATCTTTGAACTTATGTAAAACCTTAATTATTTTAATTAATGCAACGATGTTGGATTTTTAAACATACCCTTAGAGGTCGTTGTTTGTATCTTGTGTGATTTATATTATGACGTCACGCCCCCGGAAACGCGATTCTATCCAGGCCCCGTTTAGGGGTGTGACAGATTGGTATCAGAGCCAAAGTTATAGAGAACCAGGTAGTATATCTAGGTCTGGTCTATAACCAGTATGTGATCCTACGTGTTCTTACCTGCTTACATATATATCTAATAATAATAGCGTATTATATATATACTAGTTTCATAGCCTGCCCAGATGGGCGGGCTAGCTTCGAAAAAGAAAACGCATAACAATGAAACAAAAGTAGGAAAGCATAATGTGTAATATTATTGAAAAGATAAAGAATAAAACAGATTTTGATTAGAATAGATTTAGGAGTACGTAGATAGATAATCAATAACGATAAATATTATAAACAACATAATTAAATAGATAGTGATTATTCATACATGAAATAAAAAATCTTTGTACACGAAATTTGTTGTTGAGTTTGTGTAGTCCATTTGAAACAGAAATTAGTAACCTTAGTAGTTACTGCTTGTATTATGTAATACCAAGGTCTAAGAGCACCAAGGTGAATATTTTTAGCAAGACATACAATCTAAAGCGATTAATGACTGGAAAAACAAATAAAGTACTCATTTTATTGTCGTCGAATGATCTACCAAGAACCTAGTCCAAAAGTAATAGATCCCAGAACAAAAAGCAAAAACCTTGTCCATCCTCGTTGCTTGTCTGATAGAAAAACAAATAGTTATATCAGACCCCTTTTTGAAGATTTCTAATAAATACCTTAACCAATAAACAATCAAAGATACACCAATTAACTCCCCCTTCATTTACAAATATTAATGGCAAAAAGGTGTGTAATTTGTAAGTCCATCAATCTTCTGTATGTATCTGATCACTAAATTACATAATGTTTTTGTTGAATTCTGCTTGGGATTGCTGAATTTCTTAGCTTAACTACTTAAGCAGTTTGAAATGTTTCAATCTATTCTGATTTTCTAATATGGGACATGCTTACTTCAAAGTGTTAATTTGATATGAACAATGTCTAATGTCCGCAATGTGATATCTAAAACACAAAAGTTCATATGAAAAGTAACTTTTAACAAATTGGGAGTAATCTTGCACAAGACTTTAATCGGCTTTACTGTTTTCTTGTCCTTGTTAAGTTTCATGTAAAATGCTTTGATCCCTTTAATATAGTTGTATACGATCACAAGCGACTTGAACTTTATCTCTGTCAAGTATTTAAACAATGCAAAATACAAGATTTAGTGATCAAAGGCAGTATAGACGCACAACAAATAAGCTCTTAAAAACAATACACGGAAAATTGAATGTATACCTGAAGTCTTGCAGCATCTCTAAATTTTAGTAATAAACGTCTTCCTGAAGGGAAAAAAGAAACATGCTTATACATTCATTGATAGTAATATGTAATTTAACATTTTACTCATGCACGTATTCTCACTTCCGAACTTTTGTTACTTAACATAGAATGCGGGTAGTTTCGCTATTTGAAACTGTTGCAGATTTGAGAAAAGGTGGATCTGTAATACGGCGATTATTATCAATTGAGTGGGTTGTGTTATAGTGGTATACAACCAACATTAACTACTTGATCTTTAAACAAAGTTTAATGTTAGTCATCACACATAGTAAACTTGAAAATTGAGTGGGTTGTGTATTGCATGCAGTAGACTAAATCGACACATGCATAAGTGAGCGCAAGGAGATTAGTGTACATAAGAAACCTTTTCTTTATGAAGTTATTGCAAATGATCATATTATTCTTCTTATTTCTTCAACGATAGGTTAGATTCATCAGCTATAACGCTCCCACCTTGCTCATTACTCCCTGCAGTTTCTCCATAAATGATTTGCATCTGTGCCAGCACATCTGTAAACTTCTTTATCAGCAGTCCTTACACTTTGTCGATTCAGTAATCTTCGCAAGCCCTTACACTTTTCCATCTGTAAACTTTCTTGAGCCTGCAAATAGTAAAAGTTATACAAAGGGATGGACACGCAAGATCATGCTAATGAACTTTATACCATGTTTATGAAGAATTAACTAACCTCTCTCATCATAGCATAGTGTCAAGTCTGGATCATGAACATACCATCACTGCTATCTATTGCTTGTGCCAACTGTATTTCAATCACAACCGCTCTAAATGCATCCTAAATCTCTGTCAGCTATTATAAAAACGACATCAAGTTCGTATTATGAAATCATATAAACACCAGAATACCCTCAAATAATATGTAAAACTATGACTACCGAGAAGCTGACCTGTATAAAAAGACTAAAACATTTACAAAGGGGGTGTTTGGATTTTTTTAAAATTGATTATGTGATGTTAAATAGCTATAATAAAGTAAAAGACTACCATTTGAATATAAGGGGTGTTTGGATATTCATTTTCAAACCAAATAAATATTGTTTAAATATAATTATTCATACAATAACGTACCTTCTTTGCAGTAGCATTTGTCTTGAAGACAAAAGTTACAACGAACAGAAACTCCATTGCATTCTAAAATTTATGACTTTGGGATACGTGGGTAAAAGGAATAGCAACAAATGAAATCAATGGCAGGGGTAAAAGGAAAACCATATCATCATGTAGAAGCATACCTTAACTTCATCAGCATAACCAACTAACGAATGCGCAACTTCAGCATTTTCTGCACCAATCTAAGAAATATAAATATAAATAGTTATATAAGTACTCATCGGTAGACGCCCTTGCGGGTTTAGGGAAAAATGTTATGCTCAAATTCGCCACAAGTATTTCGATTTCTAAAATCCCATAGTTTGTAAATGTTTCGGGTTTTATTCAGTCTATTCTTAATCTAAATTACTTTATATCATCAGTGATCTGTCAGACGCCCTTGTAATCGACCATTTAGTAAACCTAGACACAATTACCAACACTATTTGTTTACTCTAAAAATGGTGCTACGATTGGTATACTTCGATCCACCATTAAGTTCTCATGCTAACAGAGGTAAAACACATCAAAAACCTTAGTGCTCATGTTGCATTCAAGGTCACAGACCATTTATTATTATTTTAAACAAAACATACCAAAAGGATTGAATTCCTTCCAATATCAATAACATAGACTATAATGGTGTCACTATTTATAACCTTATGTGGATCTTGAGCTTACCAAGCGTTAATGTTAAATCAATTTGGTTGTTGATAAGTTTACGGTAAGACAAATGGAATCCATCATATTGGCATTAAAAATCTGTGGCACTACAGGTGGAGGTCTCTTTGTTGAAAAATAGTTAAATGGTTGTATAAAAGTGTCATACAATCGCTTTACGTGATCAACCATTAATGCAAAATAAAACAGATATATACAAAAATGAAGTATTAAATCTTTTTTGAGAAAGCCTAAAGACATAAGAATATATACTTTACACTTTCCAGTGTTGATCCAAGAGTTACCACATATGTCATGTTGCCATATCGAACTGATGTTAGCGCGTACCTGCAAAGAAAGTTCATTAGTGCAGTATGTACCGCTTAGAAATAAAGATGAGAAAGTTTTGTGTTTTTTATATGTACCTTACTCCATTGGAAAACCTCACAATCCTTAGACGATGTAGTGGTACTCTAGACTTAGCTATCCTGAAATGGTCTATTATTCATTAATTACAGCAAGCAAACAACACAATATGATAGTTAAATAATTGCAGCTTACCATTGTATTTTCCAGGTTGAATATCTGAAAACTCGTGATGTGTCAATCGATACTAAATACATGAACTCCATAGGCTTCATTGTCAATATTAGAAGCCTGATGATACATTCTAAGTATACCTTTTCAAGCAAAGTCGATATTTTAAATCACAAATGTTTAAAGTAATTTACGTATAACTGACTCGAGGTTTGAAGCAAACTCATACCTAAAGCTCTTGGCAAAGAGCTTTAACTTGGCCTTGAATTTCTGAAAACTTCAAAAGCATAATCTGCTCAAAACCCTAACCAGAGTCTCACTTGTCCCTTCTAAAATTTCTCACTTGTACCTTCTAAAATTAACAGTTAATGTAAAAATGTATATAGATAACTAAACATAATTAGAAGTAAGCAAACTTGATGGGCAATAGTTTCATGATCAGAGTCACATAGCGAAGAGTGAAATGTAACATATACCTAAATAACATAAGACCAACCTCATTGAGAGTCAATGTCCCGGTTTTATCACTGCATATAGTAGTTGCAGAGCCCATAGTTTCGCAAGCTGAGTGGACCTGCAGTTGAAATGTTGTTAACAATACAATCCTTCTTTAGCTATAAAAATCAGACATTTTAACAACACATACCTTTTCGAAATCAATAATAATGATAGACGCTTATTTTGCAATGGACGAACAACGAATGATGGATACCTAGGAAATCAAATAAGAGACGACCACCATAAATCAGGAATTAATGATCAAGAAAAACAAAATAAAAAGATTATACTCAATATAATTAATCACAATAATAAACCAAATCATAAGAACACGTAATTACCTTCAAAGTTGCTTAGCAAAAACCATGTGTCATTGGCATTTGGTTGCTCTTAACATTGTGAACCGTCTTGTTTTATTTTTTTAAGATTGGGCATCTGATTTCCTATGAGTTTCATTTGATGAAATGATCTATTAAAAATCAATCAACCACATGTATATAACAATTTAAACTGGAGTTATAAATTCAACATACCTTGCGATTAAAGATTCAATTTTGTCATAAGAACCCTAACAAATTCAATCAATATCTTGTCTTTGATGTTATGGGTCGATTAATCTATCAATCACCGTAACACATAAACACAAAACAAAAAACAATTGTGTGAACATTTGCTTGATGATGATCTGATCCAACTATTTTGATTTTGAATCGGTGAACTTAAGTTTAATGATTTGATATTGTAAGATCTTGAATTTAATTGTGCCAGGCGTTCTGTGATTGAGAATTATTTTGTTGTGAATGTGGAAGGAACTGATTTGGTGTTATTGATTAAGAGAAAATGCCAGATTTTTAGGGGAGAAGTTATGAGATATTGGGTGCAAAGTATAGCTGAAGAATAAATGAGGGCGAGATTGTAGGAGAGGTTTAAGGAAGTTCGTAAATGTCCAAAATACCCTCATTTTTACACTGTCATTGCCAAGTCACAAATTTGTTCCCATTTTGCCCTTTGAGTCAGCATTAAAATAGCCTAGTCAGCATGAACTAATTCATAACTTGTCTATTATATAGGTAGAAATATCCCATGTTTAACGTTTGTAAGATAATCTCCATTATTGTTAAAGTATGAATTATGATGCATGTAGAAGAATGTGATAAACATATAACTATTTAGTTACGGGCATGTTAAAAGATTTCATATATATATATATATATATATATATATATATATATATACATATATATATATATATATACATATATATATATATATATATTCCCTTTTTATATATGATTTCCTACTTTTAATTGTATCAATCATCTCCATATTTAGAGGAGTGATTTGAGGAGTAATTTATGGTAAAGTTAATCGTTGTATCTATAAATACTCCTTGTCTTCGTCATTTATGATGATCAAGAAATAAACAAAACATTTATCTTCTTGTTCTGTTCCATCGAATCTAAGATGGTACCAGAGCAGAAACCTTGCTTTTAATCAATCACAAACCTAAAAGATGGCAAGAGATGATAACAACAAAGATGAGGGCGGAAGCGGTGGTATCACATACGATTCACCCTATTACTTCCATCCATCTAACCACCCCAAACAACTACATGAAAATAGAACCCCACATGAATCTGCTGCATTCAAGGCCTTTCAAAGGCACAATGGTCCTGGTCTGAACAAAGAAAGAAGTAGAGCCAAATTCATGGAAGAAGGAAATAAACACTGCACTGAATGCAATAAAGATGGTCACACACGTGAGGGCTGCTTCAAGTTGATCGGCTACCTGGAGTGGTGTCCAGGAAAGAAAGGAGAAAAGAACAAAGGCAAGGCTGCTTATGTCAAGACAGAGACCGGTCCCATTCCCGGATTGACATACGAGGAGTACCAACTCTTCCTGAAGCACTTTTCTGGAACAGGTAATAACAACGGAACAAAGCCCGTTGCTAATATGGCCCATAAAGAAGACGAAGAAGGTGAGTGGATTTTTTATTCAGGTTGCACCGAATACATTACTTATTTATCCAACATTCTTGTTAACAAGAAAGCCACCCACTTCGAGGCTCCTGTTGTTATCCCCAATGGGGATTCCATCCCAGTTAAAGGGAAAGGGACTACATTCTTCCAGGGGGAACAAAAGTTAATAGAGTTCTTTATGTTCTTGATTTCAAATGCAATCTTCTTTCCGTTAGTCGCCTTAGTCGCGACCTTCAGTGTTGCATATCATTCTTCCCTGATTTTTGTGTTATGCAAGGATTACAAAGGAGGAACTTGATTGGTGCGGGTAGATGCGAAGGGGGACTATACCGAATGAAGATGGTTCAAGGAAGAAGAGCTATGGAAACCACAGTTCAGACATGGCATAAAAGACTTAGACATGCATCAAAAGGGAAACTTGGTAAAATTGATTTTATTAAAACATACTGGTATGTGCTTAATTACACATACCTTTTACCTTTAAAAACGAGCTAAAATAACCAAAAACGGACTTAAAATGCCAAATATATGCTTGTTTTGCTAATTGTATTGTGCAGGAACGGATAACTAAGAAAAGGACGAAAAACAAAGCTAAAACGACAAAACCGGACTCGGAATGGAAAAGACTGTGAAAGACAAAGCCAAATCAAAGCCGGAAAGTCAATCAAGTCAAAAAGTCAACAGAAAAGTCAACTGGTCAAAGCCCAAGTCAACCCCGAAGCCAAAAAGTCAACACACCAAGAAATATAAGTTTAAGGGTTGAAATTGCCAAACCCCTAAACTTGCATTTATAAGAGAAAAAAGAAGAAAAAGAAAAGAAGGGGCCAAATTGCCAAATTGGCAAAGCTATACCACAAGGGCCATAGCTGCCAACTCTTTTAACTTGTATTACCCAAGGACGAGTAGTGCAACTATTGTTATAACTCTTGGGGACTGAATTTGCCAAGTCCCCAAAAGTTATAACAATACAAGGACCATGTATGCAATGAAAGACAACACCATGAAGGGCCATTTGTGCCAATTCCCACAAATCTTTCCCTGTTATCATACAAACGAATTTTCCCGCCTATTTTGAACACAACACAACTCACGGGTTCACCCTCACTTCTTTTACCCTGTAACCCTTCAACCCCATGGACAAACTCGCCCCTCCTCCTCCACTAAAACCCTAAATCCTATTTGGCAATCCCACAAATCCCCAAGGCATATTCGACGGTTTAGATGATTTTTTTGGTTTTCCTCTCACAAAACTAACACAACAAACAAGCTCCCCTGGACATCTATAAAAGAAGAAGAAGACAGAGGTTCAAAGAGTTAGTTTTTGGAGTTAGTTGATTTTGTTTTTAATTTTCATTTTGTATTTCCTTCAATTTTAAGCAATTTTTCTTTCAAGTTTTTTTTTAAAATAGCTTTAAGCTCTTGTACTGTTGTTCTTTCCTCGTGTACTTCATCAATTTAGCAATAACATTCAGATTACAAGATTCTTGTGTTCTTTTATTTCAATTTGAAGTGATTTTCATCAAATAAGCTCTAAATAAGCTCTTTTGAGCTTATTACTGTTCACAAGCCAAATTTAGTTAAAATTCTATTAATATTCATTACTTTACTAAGTTTCATCAATTTGAATCAAATAATGATGACTTGAGGTGTTGAGAGTTCAATTTGGAGGATCAAAGGATAAATAAGCTCAAATTCAGCTTATTGAGCTTAAAGTTCGGGTTTAGAGGCAAGGTGCCATTTAGGATCACCTAGACTCTACTCTTGGATGTCTAGGTGAAGAAGATTCTACAAATCTCAGGTTTCATATTCTGAATTTCAATTTAGCCTTTATAGCTTATTACATTTTGCTTATTACTTAGTTGAGTTAGAGCTTAAACCTGTTTCATTGTGTCTAGTTAGTTTATAGTTTTAATTGATTTAAGCTGTTTTAGTAAAAAGTTCATTTAGAATTCATTATCTTTTCATTCTCTAATTGAGTACTAAAAAGCTAGTAGAGAAACTAGCTTATTATCACTAATAAGCTAGGCATTTAAAAGTTCAAATAGCTTTATTAGTTTAGTATAAGTAAGAGTAGCTAAAAGGTTTTAGGAGATTTAGTTTTAAAATTAGATTTTAAGTATCACTTAATGTTGACAGTTAGAAATAGGGAGTGTTTGGTATAAGCTGTGTTTGACTCTTAAAGTCAACAGCATTCTGTCAAAGCTTTTCATAAAGTTGTGTTAGGCTTTAATATCAAGTTTTAAACAGTTTCTAAAAGTTAGATATTTGAATTCCAAAGTTTAGAATGTGATAAACTTGTATTTGCACCAGGACAGCTTTTAGGTGTTTAGTGGATTCAACTTTTAAGAGATTTAAAGCTTAGTAGTTTTCCATTATGGAAAATATAGGTTTAGCAGTACCTAGTGAGTTAGTTTAGAGGTTTATTACCTCAAAGTTTAGTTTGCATTTTAATACTTTACCAATTGCATCAGCAATAGCAGTTTATACTGCTATTGCTTGTGAACTTTGAGCATTCTTATAGCATTCATAGTTATGAACTAGGGTCTAGCTGTTAGAACCTAATAAGTACTCTATTAGTTTAATAAATTTCACCAATTAGTTTTCAATTTTAAGCAACATAGCTTAGCTTATTTCTCCTGCAAAAGTAGCATAACAGGTTACTTAGAATTTAGCTTATTTCAAAGTGAATTTCCATTTCTAGTAGCACCAGTTAAAATCCTTTTATCTAGATTAGCTTAATATCTTTAGGTTAGCTTATTTTTAGAGTTTCAACTGTTAATGTTTTGAAATAAGCAGCTTAGCTTAATAGAGAAAAAGCTTATTTCAGTTTTAAGAAAAACTTGCACTTTTTCAGTTTAATTTCCTTGTAAATTTTGTTAACACTAGGGTAATGTTAGTTTAAATACCTTTAATACACATCTTAAGCATCAATAAGCTTCTTTTGTTCTTAAATTTCATCAAATAATAAGCTCATAATAAGCCAAAAACTAAATAAGCCCTTAAAGCCTTAGTTACTGTGACAGAAACCAAAATGCTTATTTTGTAGCTTATTAAGTAGATAAAAGTTCAAGTTGCCTTTATTAAAGTTGTAGAGGTTAAGCTCATCTATAAGTTTGTAGTTTTAAGTTTTTGCTAATTCTCAATTTTTAATAAGCCAAAAATAAGCTAGATTCGTAGGGTCTAATTCGTACTTTTCTCATAGTGTAGGGTTACCCGTTTAGTCTATAGTGTAAATTTACACAAGTTCGCCCGCCTACCTTTCTTTTCCTTTTCTTACATTTTCTACCCTGTTGTTTTAGTATTAATAAAATAGTTTTAAATTTTAGTTTTTAGTTTTATTAAAATTAGGGTTTATAGTTTAATTGATAAAATTAGGGTTTAATTAGAGTATAAAATTTGGGGCTTTTTGTTCTATAAATTTTCTGCACCAATTTAGCATCTTAAAACCATTTTTCTATAATTTTCCATTTAAATTTGTATTTTCTAGGAATTAAAATAGATTTAAGTGATTTACCTTTTCTTAGAAAATTCATAAAAAATAGAAAAATAGTTGAAAAATTAAAATTCTTTTTGCAATAATTTTCTTTTTAAATCTAGTATTTTTGAAAAATAAAAG
>BQNB010007324.1:0-93947 GCA_026074375.1 Tanacetum coccineum | reverse complement strand
TATGATTATGACTGTTGTACCCTTGAAGTAATACCCCAGATTAGCTTTCGCTGCTATATGTAAAAATGGGGGTGTTACAGGAGCTGACTGCCACCTTTTCAATATCAACTAACTAGGATTGAGAAAGTCAATAGAAATGAGTGTAATCTCCGTGAGAAATGAAACAAGAGTCTGTTGAGAGACCTTGAGTAGCTAGGGAGGGTTGTGCATAGCGTCACTGGGTCCATGACTGTCTTCAATGTCAGACAACACCTTAGTGTTTCCGACAGCATATGTATTGACCCGGTTTCTGCCTAAGTGTATGGAGGGCTTCTTTCTTTAGACCCTTTATCCTTACATTTCTTTTTCATTCATCAACCTCTTCAATGCATACCGAGCTTCATAACTAGCACCTTGTTGGGTTTGTTCCAGTGCTAGCTCCATCTCAGTCCGCATTCTTCCCATTTCTCACTTTTACTCCTTTTTAGATCATTCCTAAGGACTTCTACACTATCTAGTGGAATATCCCTGGGTAGATCCCTCCGGTTCTGGCTGGATCATGGGATTTGAATACCTATGCCTAACCACCTTATAACTTCGTAAATTAAAGTACATGGTCGGTCTTTTGAGTATTCCATCACAATCCATCAAAAACCATTAAAAGTTCAATCAAAGTATTTGATATAAATATCAAAAGATTTACACTTTGAGAGTTTTTTATTATCACCAAAAGCTCCCCCTATTAACATGTGCATCGATATCGTAGCACATGCTAAGCGTAGAACGCACAGAGTCCTTTTTACTTAGTCATATATATTTACAAGCATGTTCAGTTTAATCACATTTTCTCCCCTTATCTAAAATGTTAATCCCTTGATATTTTGGATATCAATTGATTAAACGTTCGGGGACAAAATGTTACTAAATAGCTTATTAAGATCCATTTAAATGTTTTGAATACCAAAATAATTTAAGAAGGGTATCCAAAAACATTTTCTATTTGCTCCCCATCAATTAATGAGGGATATTATATAGTGTCGAGTACGGAATTGTTGAAAGATTTTGAATTTTGTGAAAAATTCTTGAAAAATCATTATGCTCGAACACCACATAAGCCTAAGTCTTTATACTTCTTATATACATAACATCATATGATGAAATCATATGGTCCTTTGTAGCCGTCGTAGGTGTCCTTCGTACAATCTCCTACCAACAAACTTTTCTAAGCTCCTCATTAATATTCTATCTTTTAAGAAGTTGTTAATCTGATCTTTCTCTGTCCAAGCACTCTTCGGCATTGCTTCAACTTTCTTTCCAAGTTACGAAAGTCTTTGCTTCAAACTTCAAGTATGAAACAGCTTCAGATATATATGTAACTTGAGCTTGTGTGGTTGGTGATGTCAGTGTTGAAGTTGTCTTAGCTTCCCCCTAAACCAGCAATCCTTTCTTGAGTAGATTCAGAACTTTCTTGCAAGCCGCATCAAGCAGTCTTGATGTATAAAACCCAGATATCCGAAGTACACAAATAACCCTTTCAGAATTTGATACTGCAAACACCAAAAGTGAAGTAAAGTACCAATAGTCGCATTACCTCTCAGATAGTTTTAGATATAAATTGTAACACCAAAGTCAACTAAGTCCCGGATGTAGATAATTAAATCCCTATGTGTACCTCTTTTATCAAATAATTCAATTCTTATTTTAAGAATATAGCTTTAGAGATAGACCGGTATCGGGTAAGACATTAATTAAATCAGACATAACTCTTCTCACGTTTTAAATAATTATACTCCTAACACTTCCCCCTGGGGACTCAAATGATGCATATTGACTAATGACGAGATGTCTCTTACCCACTTGTGATTGAAATAGTGCACCCGAAAGAAACAAGGAAGGCCTAAAATTAAAAGAAGCTAACCATGAAGGCAACCTCTCCAAGCCCGACATGGAATACATCTACTCCTTCCCCCTGTGCTGGTTTCGACACCTCGAAATCAGCAAAACCTTGTACGCACACATACTCGAGATCGTGTTTGAAGAATAAATAAGCTTAGATCTAATCAAGTGAGAAACTTTCAAGGCATTTAAAAACTATGAGAGTATTCCAAACATCCTACGTCTTTTTCCAACTATGAAGTGTTGGCAATATTGATTGAATGTAGTTTAAAGCCCGAATTCACTAAGTCTCAAAATGCAAATAAGTCCCTAAAGTTTGAAACAAATGACATCTAAAGCCCTTGTAGTTAAAATAAATTAACTCCCCTTTAAATTGTTATCCGTCATTATCAAAAACTTTATTCGTTTATTCCGTGACTTATTTTGAAAGACCGTTTTAACATATTATTTGTTGACGCACTCTCCCCCTCAAATAATGACCCATTTTCAATTTAAAGAGTTGTTTGTTCATTATTTTGAGTGTCAATTGTCCTTTGGAAATCTATTTGTGATATGAAACACTGATTCATGGTGAAGATAACTTTTTACCAATAAAAATAAGATTTCTCTTATTTTGACACATAAACGCACTGACACGTACACTTATGGAATATAGGAAGCACGGGTTGTGATGCAAAGTAATCACAAGCCTTTGCATGGTCATAGAGTAAACTATGCCCGAGAATAAATTCCCGTTATGAGGTCAAGTTTTCTTTTTGAAATACTTACCTTTAAGATGAAGACCGGGTTGCTATCTGAAATAATAGCAAGCCATATAGGCATTTTTTGAGAAACATTGAAACTTCTGCCGACTTCTTAATTTACAGCCCGTATCATTATAGAATGACGCTAGAGAAAGACCGTAGAATGTTATCGGTATTTTCAGAAACAAGGTCATTATTACCTCTTTTTTATATTTTTCTATTTGTATTTTTTTTTTTGGTCTTAAAAGATTTTATATTTTTTGTATTTTGTTTTTTATAAAAAATTTCTGAAAAGAAAACCTTTTTTGGTTTTTTGTTTTAATATGTATATACATTTTATACAGGATATTGTGAATAGTACCTTACAACTATATCATCCAACTTCATCTGCCAAAAGTTTTAGAGTTTCTGGCGTAAAAACTCTCATTTCCCAGCTTGTTGATACGAAAATTCAATTCTGTCTCTAACGAGGCTTTTGGTGAAGATGTCCGCTAGTTGATACTCCGTATTGATAAAGTAAAGTTCAATCACCTCATTCTCAACATGCTCCTTGATAAAGTGAAATCTGATGTCTATATGCTTCGACCTGGAATGTTGCACATTGTTGCAGCTTAAGACAATAGCGCTTTTGTTATCACAGTACATTGGAATTTTAGCACTACATCCCGACATAGCAATATATTCAGCTTCCGTACTGGATATCTGTCGGTAACCCAAGAATCACTTCACTTCATATTAGAGAACTAAGAAAAGTAAGATTGATGATGAATAAGATTGTAAAGAGAGAAGACAAGAAAGAGAAGTAAGGAGAGGATAAAGAGGAGGTTGATTTACTTGCAAAGTTTGACAAAGTGGAGACCAACAACCCTCACTTACACATAGAGAGTGGTTTAAAATACCCAATGTGGGCCCAGGCCTATAGAAGGCTTAATGGCTTTGGGTTTGTCTTGGCGGCTCGAGGTTTACTTGGCTTTCGCCCGATACACGTTACCTATTAGATTACATTTAAGAGCTGTTTACACACCGTCTAGCCTATACGACTTATATTAATTAATGACCAGCTAGACCTAATATTAAATTAATGAAGCTATACTTCCATTGTTCAACTGTAACAATATTTGAGGCTAACAATCTCCCTCGAAGTGAGTTCATTGTGACACTCCTTCGTGAGATCAATGAGATTGCTTTAGTCGGCATGAGCTCTTGTCTTTGTCTTGGTCTTTATCTAGTTTTTAGGCTTTTGTTTTTCTCATGCAATGTGATCTTTGATCTTTAGCCTTTGTCATTGTCTTTTGACTTCGTCTTTTTCGTCCGAGATCTTTAAATCTTTATCCTTCCGTCTTGATCGTCTTTGCCACCTTGCGATCTTGTGTCTTGACCAACATGCTCATACTTTGCATCATCTTGAAAGCTTGCTAACAATCTCTCTTGATAGACTTGATATCTTTGAAGGAAGATCTTGTATATCAGAGTTTGTGCGGAAGTCTTTGTCTTTAATCTCATGAGCTTTCCATGATTCTTGAATCTCGAAGCAATAGTTATGCTTGTAGTTTGAGCATAGCATGGTGGTAATGACTCCGTCTTCATCTGAAATAAGCATCACCATCTCCACTTGTATCCCTGAAATAAACAGTTAGCGATAAGCGTGTGGACGAATATGGCTTTGTCATTCGTCCAGATTTGGTTAGATTAACCTTTGGTTCCGTAGGACCGTTTTACAGTATAAATATTGTACCTGTGATCAGGTAGATTCAAAGAATCTCCTTGACAGGGTTTCCAGCTCAAAGCGTAGGATCTTCTAACACAGATGTATTAGATTTACCATGCTTGCTAGTTCTCATTACCGGAACGTCTCAAAGCAGACAACACAGTAAGAGTGAATCAGATAGTTACTATCTTTCTGATTAAGCCGTCAATTCATTTACTGGAACAAGTTTGATTCACATTGAATCGCACCATCGTTTCTTTCTAGTTGACACAAGTTTGATTCATATAGAATCTCGCAAGTCACCTACCAAGAGCTTGTTTGATGCTGGCTCAAGCAGGATTTCCATCTTCATTGTGAGTACATAAGTATCACTTGGATGTTCTGGCACAATCACAAGGATAATGCGTAGGACTCTTGTTAACAGCTTGTGAACTTATTGGTGTTCAACAAGTGTTAGTAATGGAATGTGTCCTAATGAGATTTATTTATGGATCTCTTGGCTCTAGACTCGATTGGTTGCGTTTTGGTTTTTAGTAAGTCGAGCTGGAAGAGACCTGCCACTCCAAACAATATCAACTAACCTTCGTAGTGAGAAAGTCAAAGAAGTCCGTGAGTAATCTCCGTGACAAATGAGGTACAAGTTTCTGTTTAGAGACAACTGAATGGCTGGTGAGGGTAGTTGCTTGCATCACTGGGTCCATGATGTCGTCTTCAATATCAACAATCAACATTGTGATTCTGACAGCATAATTTATTGACCACCGGTTTTCTTCCTATGTTGTTGGAGGGCTCTTTCTTTAACCCTATATCCATACATTTCTTTTTAATTCTTCAACCCCTTCAATGCTTACTAGCACGTCATACTAACATCTGTTGAATTGTTCCAGTGTTAGCTCATTCTTAGTTCCGGCATCCTTCCCTTAAAACACCATTCATCTCCAATCATACCTAAGGACTGCTATTTCTAACTTTGGATTATCCTTGGGTAGATCCTCCGGTTCTGGTTGGATCATAGGATTGATTCCTAACCTAACCACCTTATGACTTCAGAATCGTCGTGAGATTAAGATGTTGTTGGGTATAAGATCGTAACCATAAAACCTTTTTTTCGAAGAGTATCAAGCACTTTGAGTCGATAAATCACTTATTATTTTCAAGATCACATTTTAAATACATTTCCCCCTTATTTTAAATACTAATTCACTTAGTTTTTGAAATACTTTGTGATTAAAATTTGTCTTGAAATACCATGGGGAGAAAAACTTTATACTTTGCATGAATTATATGGAACATTAACTTGCTCCCCCTCGATTTTACATATGTTTGACACCAAAAACAATGATACCAAGTTGTAAAATGAATATAAAATTGAGGGTTAGCATTGTTGAGCACACAATTTTGAAAGATTATTAATTGTCATCGAAGAATTCTTGAAAAATTATGCTCAACCACCAAATCATCTTATAACAATCAATCTATTTAATAGTCATTATTATTCCTTAGATGTTATGAAGACACTTATATAATGTGTTTGAATACATAAGAATTGTCATGGTATGATGTATCCAACAATCATTAAAACATTGTTTTTCAGAAAACTCCCCCTCAAACATTGACTCATTTAAAAATGACACCAAATGTAGAATAATTGTCTTGTAAAACAATATGAGGGATGGAGTGTTGAACACGTAATTTTGTAAAAAAATTTGAATCGTCATGAATAAATTCTTGAAAAATTGTGTTTAACTTTTTGAAAAACCAATGTTAGGAGATGACTGGTCTCTCTAACGCTAAGGATATAGCGCACTGTATTCGTTAGCTACTCCTCTTTGTCTTCGGAGTCCGAGTTTCAATCTGAAGAGATTACCAGATCCTCAAGAAAATAGAAATGACATTTTGGAAAACATTTGAAACACCTCTGTTTCGATACTTCATTTACACGCCCGTTTGTTCGATGTTATGCAGACATTTCTAGGTACGTAAATGTTATCGATTCCAAGAGACATGTCGAGAAGAATATTTTTTGAAACATTTTCTGATTTTTTTGATTTTGTATTTTCTTTTTGAAATTTTATATTTTTGTATTTTGTTATATAAAAAATATTTTAAGGCTCACAATATCGCAACGCTTTTCTGCCTTTTTGATGACCAGCTAACAAGTCTATCTCTCAGAAACTGCATACTACCAGATGTGCTACGGCGTGTATCTTGACAACCAGCATGATCCACATCTGCAAATGCTATTAGTGCAATTGAAGAATCCTTCGGATACCATAGTCCCCGATTGACGGTTCCTTTTAGATACCGAAAGATCCTTTTGACCGCAAGTAAGTGCTTTTCGGTAGGCCTAGCCTGATACCGGGCACACATGCATATAGCAAATTGTAGGTCAGGTCTACTGGCTGTTAGATAAAGGAGGGTAACAATCATGCCACGATAGTATGATGGATCAACTGCTTTCCCTTATTTATCTTCATCCAGTTTGGATTTCTCCACCATGGGAGTATCCACTGGGTCACAAGAATCAAAACCGTATTCCTTTAAAGATTCAAGGGCATATTTTGACTGGTTAATAAAGATGCCTCTCGGATTTTGAAAAATCTGTAATCCTAAGAAAAATGAAAATTTTCCCATCATTGACATCTTAAATTTGAACACATGATTTTACAAATAGTGTCACAAAGTTCAAGTGTAGATGTAGCAAAGATAATATCATCGACATATACTTGTACCAGAAGTAATTCCCTGCCTTCCTTACGGATGAACAGAGTAGGATCCACTGAGCCTTTGGAGAAGTCTTGGGATATAAGAAACAAAGACAACATGTCATACCACGCGCGTGGAGCTTGTTTCAACCCATAAAGAGCTTTATTTAGCTTGTACACATGATTGGGGTTATCTGGATCCACAAAACATACACGGCTGGCTAACACAAACCTCTTCCCGCAAATTACCATTCAGAAAACGTAGTCTTGACATCCATTTGGAAGACGACCATGTTTATGTGAGTGGCAAATGCAAGAAAAATCCTTATAGCCTCTAATCTTGCAACCGGAGCAAAAGACTCTTCAAAATCAATTCCCTTTTCTTGACGGTAACCACGAGCCACTAATCGAAGCTTTTCATTAGAATACATCCCAGTTATCTACTTACTTTTAGATCCACTTCAAAAAATAACCATAACTTTATCTGGTCGGGTAACGAGCTCCCATAACTTCAAGGCGTTCGAACTCAAAGAGCTCTTTCCTGCATACTTCGACCAGCAGGATGAGTCAAAGCATCTTTATACGTTTTGGGTTTAACAGCAGTGAGGAAAGCATCGTAGTAACAGAAAAGGGCTTGCTCATGTAACTGCAGCCTTGTGGAAACTGGTCTATCGAGTTCACCGATTATATTTTCAAGTGGGTGATCCTTAGTCCATTTGCTATTGTATTCAGAAATTTGGTGATCGGGATGCACAATTGTATGAATAGAATCCGACGATGAAGATTGATTAGAAGGGATTTCTAGAATTGGGATACCAAAGTACGAATCATTACCCTTATGTTCAACTTCAAGATCATGATTGTCTTCTTCAACATTGTTAGGAATGACGGGAGGTTGAGTTTCGGGTGTTGTTTGAGAGTTACTTGGCGATGGTGCATCTTGGTCAACTATTGTTGAGGAAGGTGATCCGGTTGATACAGCGGGAACTGGAGCAACTACTTCGTCAATTAGAGCAATGACTTCAGGGGCTGAGAGATCAACGCTTGGTGGAGGAGTGAGTAATTCATCAAACATCGGTTGAAACAATATATCCCAATCAGTTCTTGAGGGGTGGTTACAAACGTGTTGAAGGATAGGAGGGTTTGGCATAAGTCTGAACTGATTGTTTGTAGGAGTTATTTCATGAAGTGGCGTTCCTGAACAACTGTGTTCAAAGCCATCGCCATACGATAATAGCTCATCAAAGTCACATGAATTGTTTCAATGTTTGTCTGGTACGACTTTGTAAATTCCCAATGCCTTTTTTTTTTGATGCATAACCAATGAAAATACCATATCAGCTTTTGGTTTAACTCCAAGTACTCACTATCATATTTGACAGCTAGCAAAGTGCACCAATACAATGGAAAAATGAATAGGTCGGGAGTTTGTCATGTTAAAGCTCATATGTGTTTTGTCAAGTCTGAAGACATATGATGGAACATTTTAGGTGTAACAGCTGTAGGCAACGTGCTTTTCCCATAGGAATAACGAGCTTTTTGCGTAAATCAACATATGTGCATCTTCAATTAGCTTAGATACGCTTTCAACGACAACCATTTTGCTATGGAGAAGGAGCACAATTGTTTCATAAGAATGCCAATCTTCTATAATATTCACGCAAAGTTTTGATTAACCAAGATTCAGCTATCCATATCAGTTCTGATTCTTCTAACAGTCACTTAAAGCCGCACTTGAATCATCTGAGAAACTTGATTATAAATCTGGAGCTTCATCTTTGTGGCCGTAAGAACTTAACCCATGTGAATCGAGAGGAATCATCTGACAATAATAGGATGTACTTCTTTCCATTAATACTTGCACTCAACATTGGTCCACAAAGAACCATGTGTAAAAGGATAGATTTTATTTCCTGGTTGAGTGTCTTCATATTTATGGGTTGTGGGTTTCTTCTTGCTTACTCATTGCACGAATCAGAACACAAATGGTCCTTTTTAAAATTTAAGCTTTGGGAGACCACAAAAGACCGTGTCTAGCTAAATGGTTGATTGCACCAAAGTTCAGATGAGACAGACGTCGGTGCCATAGACAAGACTTAGTCTTTGAGGCCTTTGACAAGAGACATATAGGAGAGGACACCATTATATCTCCAAGAGACAGAGTGTATAGATTGTTGCATCGAGATCCAGTCAATAGATCAACCCCTTCTAAATTACGAATGAAGCATGCGTGTTGACGAAAAGCAACTTTAAGGTTTGAATCAATAAATTATGTCTAAGTCCTTCCATGTAGTAAACCATTGATATCGTAACATTCCGAATCTGATAATCACCACAACCCAATATCTTTGCCACATGATCATTTCTGAATTTAACTGTACCCAAAAACTTATTGACGAAATTGGTAAGCTGAGAGTGATCTCCGGTCATATGCTTGGAGCAGCCGGAGTCCAAATACCAGAGAGCAATTTGGACGACCTGCATTCATCAAGAGAGAAATAGAAAAAAAAAAAAGATGGAACATCGAAACAATGATCCCTAATATTTACTAGTTCCTTTATGTTAGCAAATACAGATTTAGAACCTTAAGATAAGCTAACAGGAACAATAAGTTTTAGATTTCATAGGTTCCTTGAGTAACCAATGTACAACAGGCTTAAGATGATTTTCATTTTCTAGAGTAGTTTGGTTTCCTAAGGTGACTTCAGATAGTTGTGGTAATTCCTATGTTAAAAGGGCACACATTTCCTACTAATAGTGACAAGGTTCGACAGTAGGTTCCTCCAGATGAATCCAATATTAGAAAACACCTTTCCATGTTGGTTACTAAAAAAACTTTTCACTTGAAATTTGTTACAGATTTCGTATTTTATTTATGAGCATTCACATTATTTATAAAATCAAAACACGAAAAAATCATGATATCCGAAAAGCATTCAAACCTTGACACTTAACACATTTAATTTCAGAATTCGTATTAATCATGAATGCGCACATAGCAGTTCCTTTAGGTTGAACAACACAATCTTTAATTTTTCGAAACAGAGATTAACTTTCAATGTGGGCCTCTACTATATTCTTTTGAGCCCTACATTTAGTGTTTGCCGGAATCTTATCTTTCTTTTGTATTACCAGAAGGCTGTTATCCTCTAGCATCTAGTAGAACGATTTTAACTCCTTTTACGACACGATATGTTTGTTAAAATTAGGTTTTGCTGCAGAGTTTGTTTATGTGGATTGTGTTTCCCTGAGATGTGACGCGCACAGTAAATCTAACTCTTTTGTCCTTGTTCTTTGGGGTCACAGCCACTAATTTTTTACTTAAATTATTGAAGCGAGGGCAGGTTTGTCCAATTAATACAAGCAACTCCTGAATTTTTTTGTATACTTACAAGCAGAGTCTAAGGAAGTATTTAAAGGATTTTGTGATTTTCCTTGTTCCACTATTTCCCTAAGAATCGCAGCTTCTTCCTGAGTGTGCTTATGTAATTAGAGTGACTGACCTATTTGTTCAACATCTAAGTGTTCCAAATATTCCACATCGATCTAAGCATCTGTAACAGCATTATCAGCTAACTCTTTTCCTTTAAGTTTTCTTAAATCATTTTTAAGAGCTGTAATTACCAAAACTTTTTCCTAAAGACTAGCATTTAAATCAAAAATTTCCATAGACTTTAGATTGACTTGATTAATTAAATCATCACATTGTTCTTTTGATCGAATACGTGTTGGTTTAATTGAGTCATAAAGTTGCTTATAGGTTTGTTTTGAGAATTCTTCATTCTTAGCATAATTGTCACCCTATGATCCAATTCAATATTTATGGTTTCAATCTCTTCTAAGCCCTTTTTAATCTTATCCTCATTCTGTTTTCCACTTAGAGATTTAATTCTCTCTTTCAACTTCTTTATGACCGTGTCCTTTTATTGGGACTGGGCTTTCAATTTATTTAATTCAAACAATTGATCAAAACTTGGAGCACTTTAATTTGAAACAGAATTGTCCCTTTGAAAAATTTCCTGATTATGTTGAATATCAACTTCTGAAGAGATGCAATGTTTTTCAAGAGTGGTAAAACTTTTGAACAGTTTATCGTAAATCTCTTTTTCAACTAAATCCTTCTTGTTAAGAAGCTCAGTCTCAAGTTTGAGACACTTTTCACATTCATGCACATTCACAGAAGCAATATTCACAGACGAATTCACAAGTATGTTCACAATATCTTTGCTTATTACTTGTTCCAAGAGTCGTTCGTTGTTAGGAATACGAAGTTCCTATGAAAGTGTCGGTCGCTTCCATAGATAACAGTCGTTAGCTCGTTAGGTAATTTTTGGAAACTTACATAGTTAGTTAGCAAAGGCCCACGGATAACCTCATGCAAGCCCAAGCCCACTTGTTCATTGTAAGTATAATAAGACCTCTTTATGCCTTGGAGAGGTGGTTGGTTGCTCATTTTTTACACAAATTAATATATGTTTTCTTTCTCTCTCTAAGTGTTCATCCTACCCTTTCTCTCACTAAAACAACTTGCCTCCTCTTTCCATGTATGTTATATGATTATTCTTCAATTGGTATCAAGAGCCATGGAGTGGTGTGTTTAGTTTTTGTGTTTATTTTTTTGGTTCGTGTGCTTTTGCAAAAATTTCGACCTTTCTTTAATCGTTTTCTTTGTTTTTTCCGAAGCAGAGTGTTCACTATAAATATCATTACCTATGGTAAAATCTGAAATGTTTTCCCTAAAAAGTTTATCGTTAAGATATAGGTGTACAATCATTTGAAATCAAGAAAAACAATCATTTTTTTTTGTTACATATTGTGTTCGAAAATTTTATAAAGAGCAAAATCTTGATTTTAAAATTTTCGGCTTAAAAACCTTAATGTTTCTATTTTTCTTGGTCCTATAGTTTAGTAACACTAGTTGTACAAGAATTTTTGCAAAACAACCATCAAAAAGGTGTCTTTTTGTGTTTTAAAATTTTTGAGTCTCGTGTCTGTTGGAGTCGAACAACTCAAGTCGAACAACTCAAGTCGAACAACTCAAGTCGAACAACTCAAGTCGAACAACTCAAGTCAAACAACTCAAGTCGAACAACTCAAGTCAAACAACTCACTTTAGTTGAAACCGAACAACCCGATGTTAGTTGAAACCGAACAACCCGACTGTAGTTGAAACCGAACAACTCGACATTAGTTGAATTCGAATAACCCGATGTTAGTTGAAACCGAACAACCCGACTATAGTTAAAACCGAACAACTCTACTTAGTTTCAAACGAACAACTCAATTTTTTAAAATTATATGGTTTATTTTGTTGACCTGTAAAATCTCGTGAAACATTTATTTGTTTTTCCCGGTTTTGTCAAGAATTGTAAAATCCTGTGTAGTTTTGTGAATTAAAACACTTAAAAGACAACTTAATTAAACACAATTTCTTTCTACCACCGTTCGATCAAACAAGTAATCTTTTAACATACAAATTTCTCAATGACGACTCTTGCTAATAAGTCACTTCTCTCGGGTGGTGACAATAAACCACCGATGCTTGAAAAACACTTGTATGAGTCGTGGAAAAACAGAATGGAACTTTATATGATGAATAGACCTTATGGTAGAATGATTCTTACTTCGGTTGAAAAAGGTCCACTTGTTTGGCCAACAATTACACACTCGTCTGGCCATCAATCACAGTGGATGGTGTAACAAGACTTAAGGAATATAATGAGCTCACCCCTGTAGAAGCCATTGTGACATCAAAGCAATTAATATCATTCTCCAAGGCCTTCCAACAGAAATCTATGCTCTTGTGAGTCAACATCGTGTAGCCAAGGATCTTTGGGAGAAGATTAAACTGCTCATGCAAGGAACGTCGTTAACAAAGCAAGAACGAGAGTGTAAGTTGTACGATGAATTTGATAAGTTCACTTACAAGAAAGGAGAGTCGTTACACGAGTACTACTTGAGATTCACATTGCTACTCAATGATATGAACATCTACAAGATGCCACTGGAGCAATTTCAAGTTAATACCAAGTTTCTGAACACTCTTCCTGATGAATGGAGCAAATTCGTTACTGATGTTAAGTTGGTCAAAGACTTGCATACTACCAATGTTGATCAGCTTCATGCTTACTTGGAACAACATGAACGACATGCAAATAAAGTTCGTTTGATGCATGAACGTAACTCTGATCCTCTTGCTTTAGTTGCATCTCACCAAATAACGCAGTCACCTTATCAAACTAATCAACACACTTACCAAAACACTCAACTTCAACATATCCATCTCCACAGTATGGTTCACCTTATCAGTCTCAACAATACTCAACTCATCAATCATCAACACCTCTTTCAGTAACTTATCCATCCAATGATTTTCAATCATCAATTCACCACAACGTTTATTCTCCATCATCATCCATCCCTCAATTGGAATATCCTCCCCAAATTAACCAACAATCTGAATTTTCCCAACAAGACTTTGGTATAATTGTTCCAGTGTTCTAGAAAGGTGATGATCCCATTGATGCCATCAATCACATGATGTTATTTTTTACTGCAGTTGTAACCTCCCGTTATCCCACTACTAATAATCAGCTGAGAAACTCGTCTAACCCTAGGCAACAAGCTACCATCAATAATGGAAGAGTGACACTACAACTAATTCAGGGGAGACAAACTTCTTTTGCTGCGGGTACTTCAAGGACTTACACTCCAGAAGCAAGTGGAAGCAATTCTGAAAAATAGAGGACGGTTATTTGCTACAACTGCAAAGGGGAAGGTCACATGTCCAGACAGTGCACCAAACCAAAGAGAAAAAGGATGATTCGTGGTTTAAGGAAAAAGTGTTGCTGGTACAAGCTCAAGCACATGGTCAAATTTTAAATGAGGAGGAACTAGCTTTTTTGGCAGATCCAGATATTCCTGAAGGTCAAAGCACACAGACTGTCATTACTCACAATGCTGCTTATCAAGCTGATGATTTGGATGCATATGACTCTGATTGTGACGAACTCAACTCTGCCAAAGTTTCTCTCATGGCGAATTTATCTCATTATGGTTCAGATGCTCTTGCTGAGGTACACAATCATGATAATATAAATAATAATGTGGTAAATCAAGCTGTGCGGGTGATGCCGTCTTCTGCACAACAAGATGATTTGATATTATTTGTGATTGAACATCTTAAAACCCAAGTAGCTAATTGTACCAAGACTAATCTGGAAAATAAGAGTATCAATGATACCTTAACTGTTGAGCTTGAAAGATATAAGGAACAAGTTAAAGTTTTGAAAGAAGGACAAAATGTTGACTTAAGGAGTAAGGATAATGTTTTAGACACATGTACATAGTTTGTAGAGATTGATCTTCTTAAACAAACTCTTTCAGAACATTTAAAAGAAAAGGAATCTTTATTACAAACGGTTACTCTTCTAAAAAATGATTTTAAGAAAGAAGAATCTAGGAACATTGATAGAGAAATAGCTCTAGAAAAGCAGATCAAACATCTAGATAATATTGTTTTTAAAAGAGATCAATCTGCACAAACTGTTCACATGTTGACGAAACCTCAGTTTTTCTATGATAATACCACTAAATAAGCTCTAGGTTTTCAAAATCCCTTCTATCTGCAGAAAGCTTAGTAGTCGAAACCAAAGATATATGTTGGTGATGTTATTGTTCAAACTAATCCTATTGTGATTCCTGACTCAGAAGAGACCTTAGCACTTGCTGAAGAGAGTTGTTCCAAAATGCTTTTAAAACATAAGGATAATATGATGTTAGAAAAGGAAAAGCAAGTTGATACCACACCAATAGATTATGCTGCTCTTAACCAACTTTATAAAGATTTTCCAACACGATTTGTTCCACAAACTGAATTATCTGCTGAACAAGCCTTTTGGTCTTAGAATTCTGTGAATTCTTTAGAACCCACTGGTTCGCCTGATAGTATACGTATATAATACTACTAGGCAAATCAATGATAAAAAGATTCCGGAAGAGATATTCCCGGGATTGCATGTGTAACTTTCCATTTTTTGTTAATAAATGAAAGTGTTTCCCTCCTTTTTTTTCTTTTCTTCTTCGATTTGATTTACACAAAAATGAAACGTATTAAACTTTAATCTCGGGGAATGCTACGGTTGTCGTCGGTGAAAACTAAATATACCACGTTGATCGAAAAGATGTCACGATCACGATGGTATAAGTTAAACGTCCCGTAGTGCACCGTCACTCTTGAACGAAAAACCCGGAAAATGACTTTATACCGTGTAAGTTTTTATTCGGTATCTGACTTGGTAAATCGGTTTCCTTCTAAAGTTTGCTAGTTTGGTTTCTTCTAAACGTTGTTAGTTCGTTCCTTGT
Organism: Tanacetum coccineum; assembly: GCA_026074375.1. Taxonomy (NCBI): domain Eukaryota; kingdom Viridiplantae; phylum Streptophyta; class Magnoliopsida; order Asterales; family Asteraceae; genus Tanacetum; species Tanacetum coccineum. The sequence goes on along the minus strand of BQNB010007324.1, from coordinate 78,552 downwards.
AAACTTTGGATTAGATCGGTGCATTGCTAGAAAAATTAGTTCGGGTCTTCAAGGAGTTTTACTAGTTCGGGTCCTTAAGGTGAATAACTAGTTCGGGTCACAAGTTTTGAACTAGTTCGGTTCTCAAGGTGAATAACTAGTTCGGGTCGTTAAAAGTTTTAAACTAGTTCGGTTCACACAAAATATGAAACACCTTGTTAGCACCTTTTTCTTCTCTCCGTTTCACACCGTGTACACGAAAAAAAAACCCAACAAAAAGCTTGTATAAGCTATGTATGAATTATAAGAAGTTGTAGCGTGATGAAGTGTTAGAACACAAAGAAGAACGACAATACTGTTTAGACAAGAAAGGGTAAAAAGAAATTTTAAACTACCTAGTGGGCCACAAACTTTAAGCTATAACATATTTGAAAAAGTTTTGGAAAAAGTTTTGGAAACAGTTTTGATAAGATAAGCAGTAACAAACTAACCTTGATACAATCATAAAATAAAATTATAAGATATGATTAGACTAACAGAAACAGTCCTAATATAAAGCCCAAAATTAGTAATGGTGACCAAATTGAAAAGAAAAACTATATAGACAAACTAGATATCAGAACTAGGGAGAAACAAGATATCAAAAATAAAAAAATAAATTAAAAAAATAAATAAGATAACGTATACAAGTCAAAATAAGGTGAAATAAGCTCAAATAAGCACAAAACAAAACCACAACAAAAATACTAAACTCACCCATGGCGAGTGATACCAAATGTTATCTCATAAACTTAACCCATATCACACCAATTTGAAAAGAACCATCTGTTTTTCTTGATGGGTGTCTTTAGATTTAGGTTTGTGAGGTTTTCTATCTTTTGCTTTTACCTATTGCACAAGCAGAACACAGATGGTTTTTTTCAAATTTTAGCTTAGGGAGACCTCGAACAAGACCGTGTCTAGCTAAATGGTTGTGCACCAAAGTTCAGATGAGACAAACGTCAGTGCCATAGCCAAGACTTAGTTTTGAGGCCTTTGACAAGAGACATATAGGAGAGGATGCCATCATATCTCCAAGAGACAGAGTATACAGATTGTTGCCTCGAGATCCAGTTAATAGATCAATACCTTCTAAATTAACGAAATGAAGCATGTGTTTGACGAAAACAACTGTCAGGTTCGAAACACAAATAGCCTAATGGAGAATATAATTGTTGTCAAGTCCTTTCCACGTAGTAAACCTTGATATCGTTACATCCCAATCTGATAATCACCATATCCCCAATATCTTTTGCCACGCGATCATTTCTGAATTTGACCTCTACCAAAAATTTATTGACGAAAATTGTGAGTTGCAGAGAGCGATCTCGCCCGTTAAATATGCTTGGAGCAGCCGGAGTCCAAATACCAGAGAACAATTTGGACGACCTGCATTCATCAAGAGAGGAAGATGGAACATCAGAAACTATGCATCCCCAAGATTTACTGGGTTCCTTTTTGTTAGCAGATACAGATTTAAGAACCTTAGATTTGCTCACAGGAACATTAGTTTTAGATTTCCTAGGTTTCCGTGAGTAAACCAATGTTACAACAGGTTTAGATGTTTCATTATCTAGAGCAGTTGTTTTCCTAAGGGGTACTTCAGTAGTTGTGGTAATCCTAGTTAAAGGGCACACATTTCCTACTATAGTGAAGGTCTGACCAATAGGTCTCCAGATGTATCCAATATTTGTAAACACATTTCCTGTTGGTTTCCAAACTTTTCTCTTTGAACTTTTCTTAACTGATTTTGATTCTTTATGAGCATTCACATTATTGATAAAATCAAGAACACACAAATCATGATTATCAAAAAGCATGCAACCATTACACTTAACACATGTAAGTTTAGAATTCGCATTAAGCTTGGAATGATGCACATGCATAGTTCCTTTAGGTGCAACAACATAGTCTTTAATTTTTCAAACTAGATTTACCATTCCTAGAGTATGCTTCTACTTTATTCTTCTGAGTATACTGGTGTTTCGCCGAATCATATCTTTCTTTGTAATGCTTGAAAAGGTTATGATCCACTAGCACTAGTAGACGGGTTTTACTCCCTGTAGAAGACATACATAGTTTGTTTAGAAACTATTTTTAATATAGAGGCTATTTTTGTGATTGTGTTTCCTGAGGATGTGACGGGCTCTATGAATCTAACTCTTTTATCCTTGTTCTTTGAGGTCACAGCCACTAATTTTTCTCTAGAATTGTTGATACTAGGGCAGTTTTTACCGATATTTGTAAGAAACTCCTGAATTAGTTAGTGTTACCTACAGCAATGTCTAAAGGAATGACTAGATGATAATTTCTTTAAGACAGATCAACTAGATCCTAAGAACTCGCAACTCTTCCTAGTATTCTCTTAATATAGACAGAAGTGATCTACCTTTTAATTCAACAATTTAAGATTTAATTGTTTCCATATTAAATTTTAAAACATCTCTGAGAACACTAGGTGTTTTGCAACATTAATTATCAACTAGTTAGCTTTTCTTTGAGTTTTCCTATAAAACATCCTTGAGAGTTGTAATTACTAAATAAACTATTTTCTGAAGACTAGCATTTTAAATCAGAGATTTTCGCAACTTTAGATTGACTTGATTATTAATCTTCACATTGGTTCTAGTTGATCTGAAACTGTTGGTTTAATTGAGTTATAAAGTTGCTTATAAGTCTGTTTCAAATGCTCATTCTCAGCAATAAGCTTCGACACCCTATGATCCAATTCAATATTTATTGTTTCTATCTCTTCTAAGTCCTTTTTAATCTTATTCTCATTTATTTTTCTACTTAGAGATTTGATTCTCTCTTTCAACTTCTTTATCATCGTGTCTTTCTCTTGGGACTGAGCTTTCAATTCATTTAATTCAAAATATTTATCAAAACTTGGATCACTTTGATTTAAAACAGAATTTTCCCTTTGAAAATTTTCTTGATTAAGTTGAGAATCAACTTCTAAAGTATGCAGATGTTTTTTCAAGAGTGGTAAAACTTTTGAACAGTTTATCGTAAATCTCTTTTTCAATGAAACCCGTTTGAAGCTCAGTCTCAAGTTTGAGACACTTTTCACATTCATGTACATTCACATCAGAATTATCCACAGAAGAATTCACAATTATGTTCACATTGTCTTTGCTTATGACTTGTCCAAGAGGTCGATTATCATTATTCGAATTTTCAAAACTTGATTCAATTTAACTTTAAATGTTTTGGAATCTAAACGATGTTGTTCCACAGCATGTTCCATTTGATGGAAGAATATTTGGACTTCAGAAAGTTCATCAATCAAATATTTGATCCGAGGAGATGTATTAAATAAAATCTTCAGACTTTTACAAATGAAATTATTTCATCCCTAAAACAAGCTTTTGTATGTTTGAACCCCCACGAGCCTTCAGTGATGGCTGTGGGTGTGGTTCTTTCTTTGACAACCACGTCAAAACCAACAAGATGGTATTTAAGTTTCTTCAAACTCGTATTAACCATGCTGACTTTAGGAAGTACTTGAACCATCAGCTTTGGTGGGTCTACTAAAAAAGAAAGAGTCGGGATCTGGAGATATCCACAGAATACTAAGACCAAAAGGCTTGTTCAGTTCTTTGAGTCAGATTATTCAGTTGTGGAACAAATAGTGTTTCAAAATTTTGAGAAAGTTTGGTTAAGAACAGCATAATCGACTGATGTAGTATTGACTTTCTTTTCTAACATCGTAGGATCCTTTTGTTTTAAAAGCATTTTTGAACGACTCTCTTCAGGAAGCATTAGGGTCTCTTCAGAGTCAGGAATCACAATAGCACTCATATTCTTAATGACATTACCATCATAAAGCTTTGGTTCCAACTGCTGAGCTTTCTTTAGATAGAAAGGATTTTGAAAACCTAAGCTTGTTTAGATGGTATGATCAAAGAAAAAACTGAAGGTTTGTCAAACATGTGAAAATTTGTTCGGATTGATCTCTTTAAAACAATATTACTAACTGTTTGATCATCTTTTTCTAAAGCAATCCTCCTAATCGATGTCCCTGAGATTCTTCTTTCTTAAAATCATTTTCAAAAGTAACTGTTTGCATTAAAGATTCCTTTTCTTTTAAATGTTCAGAAAGAGTTTGTTTAAGACGATCAATCTCTATAGACTGTGCACATGAATCTGAAACGTTATTATTACTCCTTAAATCAACATTTTGTCCTTCTTTTAAAACTTTAACTTGTTCCTTATATCTTTTAACCTCAGCAGTTAAAGTATCATTAACACTTTTATTTTCCAGATTTATCTTGGTAAATCTAACTAACTGGGTTTTCAGTTGTTCAATCACAGATAATATCAGTGCATCTTGTTGTGCAGAGGAGTTAGATTCAAAACATGCTGTCTGTTGTGATTCAAACAATACTCGAGAATAATCAGGAATGATAAAGTGCTATCACTGGTTATTTATGTCTCTGAGTGGTTCACAACATTCGACTGTTAAGAAGACGGCATCGCCTGCACCGCTTGATTAATCATATTATTATTCATATTATCATGATTGTGTACCTCAGCAAGAGCATCTGAACCATAAGCTCTAAAGAGCCTAATAGCTTCTGTTAAGCTGAAGCATCCTGTAAGTTTTCTTTTTTACTTCCTTGTCCTTTAATTTTAGCTTAAATATTGCTTATTAGTGTAGATTTGTTTAATATCTTAATCTATTTGCTTATTAGTGCTTATTTACCTTATACCTAGCTTATTAAATGTGTTTGTTTATCAGTTTTTAGCTTAAGTGTTTTAGAATTTAGTATTTCATAACTTGTCCATAAAAACCATAAAATCCAAAAATATAGTAGCATAGTTGTAGATCTTAAAACTTAGCTTAATCAGTTGTTGATTTATGCTTATTAGGGGTAATATAAGCTTTATGATATCTGGTATTTAGGTCTTATTCATTAGATTATCATTTTAGTTGCTTAATCAATTTTGTCATATCATTAAAGGAGTGTTTGGATTAGTCTTATTTGACCTCAAAAAGTCAAAGATATTTGGTACTTTTACTTTGGACAGCTAAATGTTCAAATTTGATTAAATTTTAAAAAGGTTTGAAGGTTAGTTTGAGTTTTTAAGCATTTTGAGGCTTATTCTTTTAGTCTAAACACCAGGGAAAATTTTCCTTGTGATTTCACTTGTGAAACTTTTAACCAAGCCATCTAAGGCTTGGTTCTTGCTTGATTAGGATTTAGAGTCACTCAATAGAGTGTGTAGTGTGCAGGTTTTCCCTCTAGGATTCTTGCATTTGAGTTTTGCACTAATTGCAATTTGCATCAGTAGTACTAACATCAGTTAGTACTGCTGATCTTTTGAGCTTCATTATTAGCTTATAATTGTAGGGTTTAGGGTCTTATTTTTATATAGCTTATAGATTAGATATAGCTTAATATAGTTTAAGCCTTATTTTTCATTTCTTAGCTTATTTGCCTAGGTACATTTAGTCTTAAAAATACAAAAGCCAAAAAGCCAAAAATAAGTAGTTTATATAATTTTCTTAGTAGGGCTTAATTTAGTTACTCATTTGAAAAACTGAATAGTAGGGCTTAATTAGGATTCATTAGTTAGCTTATCCTCAAAAGCTTAGCTTCTGTTTTGCCTTATTAAGCATTTGAGCTTTGCTTAATTTTAAGTTTCTTTTGAGTTTTCTCCTTAGTTTTCAGTGTTTAGCTTAAAATTTAGATAGCTTAGAGAGTTTTCAGTTAAGTTCTCTTGTCATTTTCAGCTTAAGCACATCATTAGCTTTCTATAACTTCTTTTGGTTTTGAAAATGAGCTTATTTTAAAGCTTGTGCAAGCTTATAAGTCCAAATAAGCAAAAGTGAGCTCAAAAGCTCACTTCCTGTGGACAGCTTATACTTAAGCTATTTCAGTGCTTATTTGTCATTTTCAGACAAAAAGTATAGTTTTAAAGTTGTTTAAAATCAAGTTTTTAATAAGTTTGGATATTTAGTTTTTGTTAAAAGTAAAAAAAAAGTGCAAAAAGATAGGGGTTTGCCAGACTTGAACCCACGACCTCCCTCACACAAGCCATACGTCTTACCAATATGCTTCATTAGCTCATCCATTAGCCTTTCCCCAAATTTAATCCTTATAGTCACTTTCCTTTTAAAATCTTTATAATAAGCCGTAGCTTATCCTAGGGTTTTTACAGCTTATTTGTTAAGCTGAATTGTTCCTTTCATTTTTCTAATAAACTTTGTTCCTTTTTAGATTTTTCCTGAATTTTTGGTAATTTTTAATTGAGTAGATTAATTTTTATCATTTTTCGTAGGTTTAAGAATTAAAAAATCAATAAAAAATAGAAAAAAGTTTTATAAAAATTAAAAAAATAGTTTTTAGTTTTATAAAAAGTACTTGTAGGTTTACATCCAGTAAAATCATTTTTACACCTTTTAGATTTTAATTTTCATTTTTAAGCCTTTAATTTTAAGTTTAAAAATAGGATTTTAAGTTTAAAAATAGTTAAAAATAGTTTTCTGAGTTTTTATGTTATTTTAGACTTTTCTAAGTTTAAAAATCATTTTTCTAAATTTTTAGGACTTAATTTGCTATTTTTTAGGATTTAATTAGATTAAAATAGTTTTTAATTCATAATAAATTCAAAAATAATCAAAAAAATGTTTTTCTTTTTCTTAAAATTTTCTTTTGTCCTATTTTAGGTTTAGAAATTTAGTTTACATTTTTAGGAGTTAAATTTAGTATATTTGCTTATTTGTCGCTTTTAATTGCTCCCGTTAATTGTCTAAGTGTTTAATAGCTTTTAATTGTTTATTTTAAATTGTTGCTTTTATTTAGTAGTTATAGAAACTCAAAAATATCTTTTCTCTCATTCAAATCACAATCCAAGCTAAAACGAGGTTTCAATTTCACAAGTCGTTGGGGAAACGACTCGGGTGATCATACTTCCCGGTTAAATATACGTATTATATGTTATATATATATATATCTTTTAAGAGTGAATTTTCCTTAGGGAATTTTCTTAGTTGCTCTTTTAGAAATATTATTAGTATATTTTATCGTGTATAAAACTTAACATCATGTAGCTGTGTTGTTGAGTTGCTGTGATGGTGCCAAAGACTAGAAGCTAAAGAATTTCAAGTTTACAAATTAACAAAAGAGTTCAAGTTCATCAAAAAGCAGATTAAAGAGTAGTAGTGTGTTTGGATACATCCTCATAGTGTTCAAGAAGCTCAAAGTGAAGAAACATGAAGGTTAACAAGTGAACATCATGTTTAGGGGAGGATTGTTGGGTTTCAAAAGTTTCTACAACTTAGTACTGCTACTTATACAAGTTACTACTGCCAGTTCTACTTAGTGCTGCTGGTGAAGAATGCTAAAGATTCAAGAAAATAGACTAAGTAGTTAGTACTGTTAGTTATAAATAGTTAGTATTGCCAGTACATTGTTAGTACTGCCAGTATAGTTAGTGCTGTTAGTAGTAAGTTAGTACTGCTAGCATATAATAGTTAGTACTGTTAGGAGATATGCATGAGTTATTATAGGAATAGATATGCATTATCTCTTCACACGTTTTGTAAGCCCATTAGGGTTTTCCTTGGTGTATAAAAGGAACCCTACGACACTAGTTAGATATATAAGGTTTCATACACAAGTTTCACAAATATTAATAGTTAGTAATCTGTAACCTAGCAGATTAATAGTAATCAAAGTTCTGTTTTATTCATTGTTCTTCTTAGCAATATAAGTTAGTTTTCGCATAGCTTATATTGTTCATAGTCATTGTTTCTCTTGTAGTTAGTTTGGATCTATCCAGATTGGCTACCACCCTTAAACAGGCTAGAAAGATCTATTAAGTCTAGGATCTACAATCCGGTAACTGTTCTAGTTGGAACCAGCTCGTTATTTTCGTTTGTTATCAAGGTTACCCCTTTTTTTTGGAACTACATGAATGGGGCTAACCCAAGGACTATTAAAAATGGCCTAAATTAGTTCGCTATCGAGTAGCTTGACTATCTCAGCTTTTACCACATCTTGAACTTTAGGGTTGAGTCTCTGATGGGGTTGCATAACTGGTTTAAAATTGTCTTCCATTGGAATTTTATAAGTACAAAATGAAGGGCTGATGCCTTTAATATCAACAACTTTCCACGCTAACACAGCCTTGTGTTACGTGAAAACCTTCAAGAGTGACTCTTTTTCTTGGGAGTTTAATAAAGAGGAGATGATAACTGGGAATTCTTGGTTATTGTTCAAAAAGGCGTATTCAAGGTGGGAAGGAAGTTCCTTAAGTTTAGGAGGCTGTTTTTCAGCTTCAATCGTATTGGTGGAGAATAGAGTTGGTCTGATTGATTCCCAATTGTCATGGTCAGAGTGTAGTCCTGCTTTATCTAAATTTTCTAAGTCATTATCTTCTTCTTCCCATAAATTGGTACTATTTTGTTGGAAATTCAGGATGGGTTCAAATAAGAATGAATCAAGAGTGTTGGAAGGGAGAATTTATTTAACAAAGTCTGAGACTACATTATCTATAAGATCAACAGAAAGACATTCGTAATCTTTAAGTGTGGAAAATTTCATTGATTTTTCAATGTCAAACGTTATTGTTTCATTTCCCACTTCGAAAGATATCTTTTTATTAAACACATCGATCATTGCATGTGTTGTGGCTAAGAAAGGCCTTCCAAGGACTATTGGAATTTTTTGATCTTCTTTCATATCAAGTACTACAAAATCTACAGGGAAAATAAATTTGTCAATTTTTATTATGACATTCTCAGCAATCCCCCTAGGACATTGGGTGGATTTATTTGCTAATTCGATACACATGCGGGTTGGTTTTAAGTCACCAAGATCTAACCTTGCATACATAGAGTATGACATAAGACTAATGTTGGCCCCAAGGCCAGCTAGAGCTTTGTCAATGCCCACTTTTACTATTACACAGGGGATAGTGAAACTTCCAGGGTCTTTTTCTTTAAACGGGATTTTATTTAGCAGAACCGCAGAACAACTTTCGTTTAAAATTATTTTAGATGTTTCTTCTGTTTTTCCTTTTCTGGTAAGGAGATCTTTCATAAATTTAGCATATTTGGGAATTTTCTTTAAAGCCTCAAAAAATGGGATATTTATACTGAGTTGTTGAAGGTTTTCAAAGAACTTTCTACATTGTTCTTTTTCTTATTCTTTGTTTAGTCGTCCTAGGAAGGGGATAGAGTGATCAAAAGATTCCATAGATTTCCTAGGTTTATCAGGATCGTTATCACCACTCTTGATTGTTGTTTCTTTTGTCGTAAGCTTCTCTTGTGAAGTTGTTATATTTTCAAGAGGATTTTTAGGGGGTTTGTAATTTAGTCTGCTCCTAGTTGTTATGGCATTAGCCAATCCTCTTGGATTGGTTTTTGTAGAGCTTGGGAGACTTCCTGTCTCTCTATCTTGTATTATTTTCACGATTTTTCCTAAGTGAATCTCTATTTTCTTAATCGAAGAAGTGATGTGCGGTCATCATAGGACTTCTACACGAGAAGTTTTACAACTCCCTAGGCAGTGCACCTAATCGTTGTAGTGTAGTATAGGCAAGACTCGTGGTTGTTTATCGTTCACTCGAGGAATAGGTTGGGAAGGCTTGATCACGGTCTAACAGAATTTTAAAGGTTAAGAGAAGATTATTTTTGTATTTTTATGTTTTATAGAAAGCAAGTAAATCATATAATTGGAGAGGTGGTTGGTTTTAGTTATTAAACTAAATATTAACTACGCTACTGGTGATAACAATAAGATAAAAGATTGTGTTTATTTAATCATGTATTACTCCCTAGATTGCTTCTCCTAGTGTTGTTGCCTTGTCACACTTGTGATGATCTATGTAACTATTTCCTAAAGCATGAACGAATTACACGAACCCGCCGTCTACTTAGTATGCCACTAGAGCAACGCACATGCAAGGTAGTATGAAGACTATTACATGGCCCCTAGGAGTACACTAAGTGCATGTGAAATATATTAAGAGTGGATCAACCATATTAGGGGGCAAGGTAGTATGAAGACTATTACCCGATGGTATCCTTTCTACACAATCACGTTTCCCTAGACATATCAACAACGATGTAGACAAAAGCTGGTTTTCTAAGACCTAACATGCACATATATCACAAGAAGCAACACCACTAAGATCAACATTCTAGGTTTCATACAATCATAAATAAACACAATAGGAGGTTTAGCCAAGCATGTTAAAGATAAAGCAAGAACAATAAATCAAACAACACATAGACATATTGAATGATTAAGTAAACCTTACATGATTAAAACATGAATTGGAAGAGGTACAATAGGGTTTTTAGGCCCTAAAATCGTCTCCTATAGCTGCTAAATGAACTAGGGTTAGTACCCTCTTTTTATTCTAAAGTTACACACTCAAAACCCTAAATTCGGGTTTGTATATATACGAAAAATGCTGTGACGGCATCACATTTTAATCGTGACGCCGTCATGAATAGAATATTCTAGATATTGGGCTAGGTCATGTACTTGTGACGCCGTCTTGAGATATGGTGACGCTGTCTTGATCTTTATGGTTACGGCGTCACGTTATATATTGTGACGCCGTCTCCAGCCACTGTAGTGACATTCTTGATAGATGTTGGTGTAGGTTTGTAGTCTTGTCCGTTTCTTCTCCAAATGAGCCCAAGTCACGTGTAATTCTTCCAAATGCCTTCCAAATGTGAAATACCTGAAAAGGAATGATTAAGTACCTATTTTGGGCATAAATGCATGATTTTGAGGGTTAAACAACCCCGAAAAAGTGTATAAAATGACACCTCATCAAATACCCCTACACTTGGGATTTGCTTCTCCTCAAGCAAATGGGCTTTTCTATCTAGACAATAACAATATAAGGGGTCATTTTACCTACTCTTTAATAATATTCTACAACACAACCTTTTAGACCTCGTAATTAAAAGCACGGAAAGTATATACTAACACCTCATATAAGTGTTTGGGATTCTCTCTTTCACTCGGGTGTATAATGAATTATAACATATGGGGGAAATGGAAAATCATACTCATTACCTATCATAGCATATAAATTACCATAGGCTTGGTAAAGGATCAAACCTCCACCGCTAGGTGCAAGTATTATTCATTACTATCTAAGAGGTCTTTATAAAGGGTTGTGGGGTGTAGGTGTAAGATAACATATAATGGAAACAGAAATGGATAGGATACATTTAGGTGGTGACTTTGGGTGAATTTGGGAAGGAAGGGTTAGCTAGTTACTTACACGAATACACTTTGGTTTGGTTGCTAAGCCAAGACTCGGACGAAGATATACAAACTCTACACAACTCTACATCAATCTCTTTCTTTTTCTTTTCTCATTTTTTTAATACCAAAATACATCACATGGGGTTTATAATACGTACCCTTACGCTTAAGCTTTTACATGCTCGATATTTACAATCTAACTAATGACCCATATTGAGGTAGATCAAAATAACATGGAGATCTTTTGACAAACATATGGGGGTATTGACTTAACTTTTCTACCCCATTCTTTCGTGAAATAAATACTACCATGAATCCTAATCGTCCCAAAATTGTATTTACAAGGATAAGGACTTAGCAAACGTGTACTCAATAATTAACTTGGGTTAATGTACTAAAGAGAAGTACATACAAGGTAGGCTAAGGCTATTTGGGTGTAACGATTGGTTTAAAGGGTGACAATGTTCTTCATTAATAGTCTGGATTAACCAAAAAATCACGAGAACTATGAAAAAGGATAGGCTCGGAGGGTTGTACTAGGGGTATCCTGCACTAAAGGTGAGTGCATGGCAAGGGTGTAGGATAGTTATATGATCGGTGTGACCATCATAACAATTAAAGGTTTAAAACATGGGTTAATCCTAATACCTCTTATCAAGCAAATCCTCATACTTACTATGCGGTCTCGGAATGCATCACAATAACAAGTTCTAGAATTTAATATGCTATCGGTACACTCATATGATTTTACTAACATCAGACATTCTAGAAAAGGCGACAGGGTAATGCATACATGGTCGTAATGATGGAATAGACATGCACGCCTGCAGCTCAACCTTAACTCGAACCGGGTAAAGATAAAATCATCTTGGGTTACCAATGATGGGTACCTGAATTCCTAAAAATCTAAGGGCGAACCTCACATTTTTGGGGTGGAATTCTGAGGGTTATTGTGCTAGTCATATAAATTCCTATCCATGAGATGCTATTAATACTCGGTTTTCGTTAGTATGTGTCGTAAAAAAAATTAAATTTGGGTAAAAATTACCCCTTATGCTATGTTTCGATATATTACCCATCATTTTAAGGACAAAACAAATGGCAAATGAAAGAATAGTTTGTAAGGCTTATTTTCCCCCTACACTTAAGTTGAACATTATCCCTAATGTTCTCTAAAAGTACCTGTTAAAAAGAATAAAGGGAAAAGAAAACAAGGAAAAGAAACTAGTACTCCCCTTGTTTGCTCAATAATGGAGATGAAACATGCGATAACTGGTTAAATCGTCCTCCGAGAATCATCCAATGAAACTTCCTAAGAACTTCCAAGCTTCTTCTCATCAAATATAACCTGTAATCAAAGACAAATACAACTATACCAATCATAAAATGTGCGATTTACCAATATACAATATGAATTTAGGGTTCGACTCGATAGATAAGATGAGAGAATTGTTAAACTCATTAGGTTTTGCAGGTTTATAACAGAAAAGTAAATATATTAAATGTCGTGCAAGTTTTATTTTCAATAATAATTAATAACTTTAAGTTTTCTTGACCTGGGCGTTTGACGCCGTTAGGGTTGTAGTGACCCCGTCACAGGTGTCGTGGTGACGGCGTCGCGCGTTAATTGTGACTCCGTCTCCACAGTCTGTGAAAACGAAATATTTGTTTTTGATGAAAATTTCTTACACTTGATTCCATAAGTTAATTCCTGTATAAATGGCTGTACAAAACCTGAGATTTAACAATTCAATCATATGACTCGAAACTGACGCGAATTAATCTAAACAATTCATTTATCATGTTTGAATTTGGCTCAAAAGCCGGATAAATTCCCCTATACTTATTATTTGCAAAATACCTTTGATTGAAATTAAGATGAAGTTAAAGACAAACAAAGCATGATTACAAGATAGTTCAAACATAATAAAATAAACTATGAAGAATTAAAACACACAAGACACTCCTAATATGCAGGAAAGGTAAAATCGGGTTGCCTCCCAAGAAGCGCTTTTCTTTATTAACGAGTCTTTTAGCTAGACTCGAAGTCACACGTCCTTACGTGACTTCTCCTTCATCATCCATTCCTTCCTTGGTTGCAATAGGAGTGGGATGCATGCCTTTAAATTTTTTGCTCCTCCATTGATTAAACTGCATCTTCCTTTCCAAGTGAAGCTTTATCTTTTCTTCCCATTTAAGAACTAGCCTATTAACAGTCATAGTGGGGGCTATAGGTTCTATGTCGTTTTTTACTCTTTTGTCTGTCACATTAGAGGAATCGGGTATCCTATAGAAACTTACCTTATGCTTTCCTGACCTTAGAGTTATTGTGCCAGTATCGAATTTAATCGAGGCCTTGGTTGTTATCAAGAATGGTGTTCCTATGATGAAAGGCCTATTTTCATTTTCCCTCATATCCAGGATCACAAAATCTACGGGGTATACGTGTTCAACGATCTCAACTAACACATCCTCTGCGATTCCTAAGGGGTAAATGTACGAGTGGCTAGCTAGTGAGAGTCTGATGTCAGTCTCAGCAGGCCTTTCGTCGGTGAGTTTCATGTAGGTGGAGTAGGGCATGACATTCACGTCGGACCCTTTATCGACGAGGGCATTCACGCGCTTAAGGTTCCCTATGCTGCAAGGTATTTTGAAATTCCCTTTGATGTCCTCCTTCTTTGTTATCTTTTTCTTGAGAATTGCATCATAAGCAGGTCCCCCTGGTAATACTTTATACTCCTTCCCTTTTTTCTTTCCAGCTTGGGCTCTTGACCGAGAGTTATTAAATCTGTTGTTGTTGACTAACCCCTTTATCAACTTTTCATTAATCTTAGCTTTAGGTAATATGCAACAGGCTGAGAACCGGGTGCTTCTTCGCTTTCAAATTTTTTGATTGATTTGTTTCCGGCCCCGATTTCAACTTCATTTATTTTCTCGACCTCCTTTACTAACATTTCTATTTCAGTTTTAGTGAGCTTCTCAGCGTTGTCGGGGGTCACCTTCGTCCTATTACTCCCTTCTTCTTCTCCTTTTGTCAGAGAGATAGAGTTCACATTCTTGGTGACAGGGAATTTGGCTTCTTCTCTTATTAATACTTTCTTAGAGGTTCTGCTAGTCGTGAGTTCCTTGAGAAGCCCGAACATTTCAGTCATCCTACCATTGATCTCCTCGCGTTGCTTGAAAATGGTGTTCTCAAATCTTTCCATCCTTTCGGTGTGTGCTGCCATGTAATCCCGTACTCGAGCTTCAAAAGTGGTATCTAATGCTTGTGGTTGAGGGCTCGGACCTGTACGTTCACGGAAAGCAAAAGTGCTTAGTATTGGTGGTTTATTTTGATTTCGCGGTCGGGAGTTCGGATGGACTGCATTGACATAAGCTTGGGGTGGTGGTGTGTTTCAGCTTGGTACGGGCGTCGGCGTGACCCTTTTAGTAAGAGCATGATATGGTCTTCGAGCTCAAGAAAGTCTCCGGTCAGGTGTTTTTGGGACGCCTTGAGGTGTAGAAATGGCTTTGACCGGTTTGACGAATTCTTTTGTTTCATCCCAACCTTCATGGTCGTAGAGGGCGAGGTTCTCAATAATTTCCCAAGATTCGTCGGTATTCTTATTGCGGAGTTTGCCGCCGGCGGCGCGGTCAATCTCGCACTTAAGATGAAAAGAGACATGATCATAAAAATTTAGATTTGAAGCCAACGATCAATGCTATGATAAGGGACTTTTTAGAGTAAGTCCTTGAAACGAGTCCATGCTTCAGATAGAGATTCTCTATGATGTTGTTGGAACATCAGGATATCATTGCGGAGTTTTGCGGTCCTTCCCGATGGAAAGAATTGAGCAAGGAATCGGGTAGTAAGATCCTCCCATGTGGAGATGGATCCTGCTGGAAGGCGTTCAAGCCAATTGCTAGCTTGATCGCGTAGGGAAAATTGAAATAAACGTAGGCGCGTTCTTTCCTTATTTTTACCGTCAAGGTCAAGTAGTCCACAAGTTTAAGGAAATCCTTGAGGAGTTGGTTTGGATCCTCGGACCGAAGTCCATGGAATGAGCATCCGTTTTGCACCAACAAGATGGTGTCGGATCGAAGAGGTAACACGTTGTTCCCTATAGGGAGCTCGATGGTATTCCTATAGCCCTCGTGGCTTGGTTTGGAGTAATCTCCTAGAGTACGAATAGAATTCTCGTCTCCTATGGTGGTTGACGAGAATGGGTTACGAAACAAATAACACGAAGAAAAGATAGACTACGAGAAAGCTAATATGCGAGAATTAAATCTTACTTGAAAGGATTCAAGCAAGTAGAACTAAGCTAAACTATGATCAATACCTAACTATTCCCCAGGCGGCGGCGCCAAAAACTTGATGTGCGGTCGTCGTAGGACTTCTACACGAGAAGTTTTACAACTCCATAGGCAGTGCACCTAATCGTTGTAGTGTAGTATAGGCAAGACTCGGGGTTGTTTATCGTTCACTCGAGGAATAGGTTGGGAAGGCTTGATCACGGTCTAACAGAATTCTAAGGGTTGAGAGAAGATTATTTTTTTATTTTTATGTTTTATGAAAAGCAAGTAAATCATATAATTGGAGAGGTGGTTGGTTTTAGCTATTAAACTAAATATTAACTACGCTGCTGGTGATAACAATAAGATAAAAGATTGTGTTTATTTAATCATGTATTACTCCCTAGATTGCTTCTCCTAGTGTTGGTACCTTGTCACACTTGCGAAGATCTATGTAACTATTTCTTAAAACATGAACGAATTACACGAACCCACCGTCTACTTAGTATGCCGCTAGAGCAACGCACATGCAAGGTAGTATGAAGACTATTACACGGCCCCTAGGAGTACACTAAGTGCATGTGAAATATATTAAGAGTGGATCAACCATATTATGTGGCAAGGTAGTATGAAGACTATTACCTGATGGTATCCTTTCTACACAATCACGTTTCCCTAGACATATCAACAGCGATGCATACAAAAGCTGGTTTTCTAATACCTAACATGCACATATATCACAAGAAGCAACACCACTAAGATCTACATTCTAGGTTTCATACAATCATAAATAAACACAATAGGAGATTTAGCCAAGCATGTTAAAGATAAAGAAAGAACAATAAATCAAACAACACATAGATATATTGAATGATTAAGTAAACCTTGCTTGATTAAAACATGAATTAGAAGAGGTACAATAGGATTTTAGGCCCTAAAATCGTCTCCTACAGCTGCTAAACAAACTAGGGTTTGTACCCTCTTTTTATTCTAAAGTTGCACACTCAAAACCCTAAATTCGGGTTTGTATATATAGGAAAAACGCTATGACGGCATCGCGTTTTAATCGTGATTCCATCATGAATAGAATATTCTAGATATTGGGCTGGGTCATGTACTTGTGATGCCGTCTTAAGATATGGTGACACCGTCTTGATCTTCGTGGTGACGGCGTCACGTTATATTTGTGACGTCGTCTCCAGCCACTGTAGAGACATTCTTGATAGATGTTGGTGTAGGTTTGTAGTCTTGCCCGTTTCTTCTCCAAATGAGCCCAAGTCACGTGTAATTCTTCCAAATGTGAAATACCTAAAAAGGAACGATTAAGTACCTATTTTGGGCATAAATGCACAATTTTGGGGGTTAAACGACCCCGAAAATGTGTATAAAATGACACCTTATCTAATCTTATGTCTTAAAGGTTTGGTCGTAAGTTTTCTTGATACCCCAGACTATGTTCTCACTTTCCTTCTGCTTTATTCGGGATTCTTTGATGAGTTTGATTAAATTTTCTTCTAAATTTAAAATTTTATCCTCTATTGGGGTTTCATACTTATGTTGTGCCATTTTAACTTCTACGGTCATTGTATAAATATTATTTTCGAAGTCATGAATTTAATTTAGAACAGTTTGAAACTCCTTTTTTCTAATCTTTGTATCTCCTTCATTATACCATGAGAGAGAATGCGCGGATAATTCCATGATAGCTTCCATTTCTTTTGTCGGTGTCATTCGAGGAATTGGTCCCTTGAAGTCGAGCTTTAACCTTGTTTTTGTGTCCAGTCCTTGATAAAAGATTCGCAATTGTTCATGTTCATTTAGCTTGTGTTTGGGGCAGCTGAAAAGGGATTATGTGAATCTTTCCCATGAACAGTGCAACGGCTCATTAATTTTTTGTTTAAAGCTCCTAATTGATTCAATTTGTTTAATGATTTTGAGAGGAGGACGATATTCGTCTAAGAAGGCTCATTTGAACAATTCTCAGGTTGTGATTGACCCTACGGGTAATCATTTTATCCATTGTTTAGCTTTCCCCTTTAAGGTAAATGGAAAAGTCATTAACATAACCTGGTCCCTAGAAACATCTGGGGAATGGAAAAGATCGATAATTTCGGTGATATTAGAGATGTGTTCATGAGGGTCTTCGTCATTTTTTCCATAGAATAGGTTTTCTTTTAGTTCTTCAATGCATTGTCCCCAGAATTCGAATTTTATATTTTCTTCGAATAATTGTTTAACTATTCCTGATCCACTGTCGCTCCTGATTTTTGTCAGATACTCATTGACAGTAAACTCAGAATCATTGGTTTTACTCATATCAAATTATAACTATTTTTAGCTCCCCGACAGCGGCGCCAAAAACTTGATGCGTAAATTATTTTAAATAATATTTTACCAAGTTTTAAATTTAAAAAACTCGTTTACCGATACACGCACTAAAGGGTTGAGAACCCGGTCGTATATAGTGAAGTAGTTTAATAAATCCGAGGTCGTCCCAAGAGCTAAGGTTTAATAGTTCTAATTTGATTATTGTCACGTTTGAAAATGGTTTTAAGATTGATTTTAAGAATTACAAGAAAATAAATACAGAAAACTAAATAGATAAAATATTTCAGGGAGAAAAGCGTGCTAACCTAACCATTTCATTACTAGTGCTACGATTACAATTTCCTATGCCACGTTCAATTATAAATCCCATTAGTGGTTCTAATATCAACATACCTAGATTTTCATTTAAGGTATGTTCTATAGTTACTCTGCGATCCCACATTCCCCTACGATCACATGAGTAGGGCATCCAAGCTTGCAGTGGTTAAATCCCGACTATCCTTAAGACCAATCTATAATCTAAACCGATTATTAACCCTCTTTGAAAGAGTTCCCATGCTTTTTAAGTATTTAATGTGACAAAGGCGGTAATCTATTTAATTCCCAAGTTCAACATGGTAAGTCTAATATCAAGATTAACAAGATCTAAGCCACCCTCTATACTACCAAAACATAGGGATCAATGAAAGACTATAAAGATATCTAACAGAACCATAATTAAATAGGAAATCATAATCATTACAATAGTAAATACATGGTTAGGCCAGCACTAGGAGTGTGATGTGTCGTTGTGTGGTGTTTATTTATGATAGTTCAAGTTTTATATTTATATTTTGCCGACTTAACCAAAAACAACACTTTAACGGGCAGTGTACCCGGTCGGTGGTAGATTCGTGGTAAGTAGGGTGTCGAACACTTGAAGCGAGGTTAAATCTCTCAATTTATTTATATTTTGGTTGTCTAATCTAAGTTAATTCTAATCTAAGTCAAATCTATGCTAATCCTATGTTAGTTCTAATCCTAATTCTAACAGGTAAAAGGGGGGTTTCAGCCTGAGAGACTGGCACGGGTTTGGTTGGTGACTACAATCAATTCAAGACACTTTAACCCACACAAGCAAATTAACAGAAGATAAAAGAGCGGTCGAGCCTTATGATAGAAAACTGTATTAGCCATCATTAATCCGATTAGAAGTTGGTTTGTTTATTCAGTGCAATGATTACTTATCTCGAAGAGGCATATCATTCTTAGACTTAGGCGGGACTTCATCCTAAGACCTAGACACATTAATTCTGTCACAATTAAAGCATCCGCATAAAGCATCCTTATTTGCTGATTATAATCTATCTTAGGGATTAAAGCAATGGTGATCTTGTTAAACCCTAGCTCATAGAGACTTTACCCACTTACTGCTTAATGGCAATTTATACACTAGTAGTCCACTTGTCCAACTATCCAATGGAATCAGAACATTATTTGTTGAATTATCTAGATTCACCTACTAGTCAACATGTTCAATAAACCAAAGGCACGTTTAATGTAAAATTATTTTTATCATATTCGTTTTTACCTCGTGGTTTCGTCTTAACTCTCGTTTTATTTTACGTTGATACCCGTTAGCCTCAAAACTACCTACCTATCTTAAAATTTATACCCTAAACATCAAAGTTTATAAAATTTAAACCTTAAACTCATCACCACCACCTCATTTGAGGCGTGGCATTTGGAGAGCAAAGGCAAGACATGTGTCTTGCTTAGACACTAGTCCTTTGCATGTACCACTCTTACAAAAACTAATTCTCATTACCACTTATCCCATAGTTTCCCAAAATTTCACACACACCTCCTTTCCTCCCTTGTTCTTGCCGTCCCACACCAAGACCAAAACAACCATTTCATACAAAAATTCCTACTACAATCTCTTGTTATATTTACACCATTTGATTCCTCACATTCCAAGCTCCATTTACATACCATAAAACCTATCATTTATAGACTTTGGGGCTGATTTAGAAGAGTAATATGAAGATGGTCATGCATGTCAAGGAAATGATATCCTAGTAAAGCTTGGTGGCTAGGAAAATTAGTTGTTAATAACTATTTTGGGTGATCATTGTAGTGAGCCATCTTTCTACCTTTTCCTAAATTTTCTTATAAGAATATTTTATATATTTACTTGTATACAAAATATACATTGATGAGTAATGGATATGTTTGGAGGGAGAGATATGTGTTGTAGCTTTGCATAAGTGTTGATTGTGTTTTAAATGAGTTAGAAATAGGTTTGGTTGGATTTTATAGAGGCTGTTTTGGAACAGTAGAAAAACGTGTTGTTTTCTCAAAATGTTTGGCTTAGGGTCTGTAAACAAAAATCATCGTAACTACAACAGCAACCGTAACAACAATCAAAACCAGAACCGAAACACCAACCGAAACAACCAAAACACTCAGAGGCAGGGCAACGCTAGAGCAATGACAAATGTTGGAAACCAAAACACAAATGAAGCTGGGCAAAACGTGAAGTGTAACAAGTGCGGGATGCAACATTTTGGAAACTGTCCGATCAAGTGCAATAAATGTGGGAAAATTGGTCACAAAGCTAGAGAGTGTTGGTCGAAGGTGGTAGCGACTGGTGCAAATACCCAGCCGATTGTGACATGCTACGGATGTGGGGAGAAAGGACACATTAAAGCTAATTGTCCTGCGAGGAACAACCCAGGAGGAAATGGAGCCCGTGGCCAAGCATATGCGTTGAGAGATGGTGACCAGAACTTAGGACCAAATGTGGTGACGGGTATGTTCTTACTTAATAACCGTTACGCTAAAGTCTTATTTGATTCGGGGTCTGATAAAAGCTTTGTGAATGTTAATTTTAGTCATCTGATTGATATAGAACCCGTTAAAATAGACCATAGCTATGAAGTAGAATTGGCTGATGGAAGGGTGGTTAGTACCAATACTATTCTAAAAGGTTGTGCTTTAAACTTAGTAAACCACCTATTCGATATTGACCTTATGCCCATAGAACTGGGAACATTTGATGTAATTATTGGAATGGATTGGTTGGTCTTACATGACGCTGTCATTGTGTGTGGGAAGAAGGAAGTGCACATACCCCTTAAAAAGAGGACATTGGTAGTGAAGGGTGATGATAGTGTGTCTCGATTGAAGGTGGTGTCGTGCATGAAAGTCAAGAAGTATGTGGATCGTGGGAGTTGTTTATTTGTTGCTCAAGTCGTTGAAAAGGAACCAGCAGAAAGACGTCTGGAGGATGTGCCTGTTATTCGTGAATTCCCGGATGTATTTCCCGAGGACTTGCCAGGACTCCCACCGTCCCGACAAGTGGAGTTTGTGATTGAATTGGTTCCAGGAGCCGCTCCTGTGGCGCGTGCGCCTTATCGATTAGCACCGTCAGAAATGAAAGAATTGGCTAAGCAGTTGCAAGAGTTATCGGATAAAGGATTTATTCGACCGAGTTCATCACCGTGGGGAGCTCCAGTATTGTTTGTAAAGAAGAAGGATGGATCGTTTCGCATGTGCATAGACTATCGTGAATTAAACAAATTGACAATCAAGAATCGTTATCCTCTCCCAAGGATCGATGATCTATTTGACCAACTTCAAGGCTCGAGCGTGTACTCGAAGATTGATTTACGATCCGGTTATCACCAACTTCGTGTTCGAGAAAAGGATATTCCAATCACGGCATTCAGGACTCGTTATGGCCACTACGAATTTCAAGTAATGCCATTTGGATTGACGAACGCACCCGCCGTATTTATGGATTTGATGAATCGGGTATGTAGGCCGTTCCTCGACAAATTTGTAATTGTGTTTATCGACGACATCCTTATTTATTCCAAGAACAAGGAGGAGCATAAAGAACACTTAAGAATTATCCTGGAATTACTTCAGAAGGAGAAGCTGTATGCAAAGTTTTTGAAATGTGAATTTTGGTTAGATTCTATGCAATTTCTCGGTCACGTGATTAATAGTCAGGGTGTTCACGTGGACCTAGAAAAGGTTGAAGCAATCAAGAGTTGGTCTGCTCCAAAGTTCTTCCGACTGAGGTAAGGAGTTCCTTCGGTTAGCTGGCTATTATCGGAGATTCATCGAGGGTTTCTCCTTAATCGCCAAGCCACTTACCAAGCTAACTCAAAAGAATAAGACTTACGAATGGGGCGAAGAAGAAGAGGAAGCCTTTCAGCTGTTGAAGGATAAATTATGTAGTGCTCCTATTTTGGCATTGCCAGAAGGATCCGAAGATTTTGTTGTGTACTGTGATGCTTCATTGAAAGGTTATGGAGCTGTATTGATGCAGCGTGAGAAGGTCATCGCGTATGCATCCCGACAATTAAGGACCCATGAGGAAAACTATATGACCCATGATTTGGAATTGGGTGCGGTAGTTTTTGCTCTTAGACTGTGGAGGCATTATTTGTATGGTGTGAAGTGCACGGTGTTGTTTACGGATCATAACGCTCATTATTTTGGGACCAGAGGAACTAAACATGAGGCAGCGAAGATGGATAGAACTCTTGAGCGATTACGATTGTGAAATCCGTTATCACCCGGGAAAAGCTAACGTGGTAGCCGATGCTCTAAGTAGGAAGGAAAGGGAAAAGCCCTTGAGGGTGAGATCTTTGATGCTCGCGGATCATAAAGACTTAATGCAACAAATTCTTGAAGACTTCAAGTGAAATCATAAAGGGGGAAATGTGAAGAAGGAAAATCTTGGAAGGATGCAAAAGCAAATTTTTGAAATTCGCACAAATGGAATAAGGTATCATGATAAGCGCATATGGTTGCCGCTTTATGGAGGATTAAGAGATTTAATTATGCATGAGTCGCATAAATCCAAATATTCGATTCACCCGGGGTCTACTAAAATGTATCAAGATTTGAAGAGATTTATGGTGGGCCGATAATGAAGCTGATATCGCGCACATATATCACAAGTGCTAACATGTGCCAAGGTTAAGGCGGAACACATGAAACCATCAGGCTTGCTTCAGCAACCAGAAATTCCCGAATGGAAATGGGAAAAAGTGACCATGGATTTTGTGTCTGGACTTCCAAGAACCCCCAGCGGTTATGATTCGATTTGGGTCATCGTAGACCGACTGACCAAATCAGCTCACTTTTTACCAATGAAGAAGACCGATGGTATTGAGAAGCTTGCTCAGTTGTATCTAAAGGAGATTGTGTGTAGGCATGGTGTGCCCGTGTCGGTTATTTCTGACAGAGATAGTTTGTTCACATCAAGGTTTTGGGTATCTCTCCAAAGGCCCTTGGGGACTCAATTGACTTAAGTTACCGCTTACACCCGGAATCGGAGGGCAAGCTGACGAGGTCTTATCCAAACATTGAAGATATGCTGCGGGCATGTGTGATTGATTTGAAGCAGTTGGATAGAACACTTGCCTTTAGTTGAGTTCTCTTACAATAATAGTTATCATGCTAGCATTAAGGCCGCTCCGTTCGAAGCTTTGTATGGGCGAAAGTGTAGGTCGCCGGTTTGTTGGAGTGAGGTTGGGGAAAGCCAACTCACTGGCCCGGAATTGGTTCGAGAAACCACGGAAAAGATAGTTCAAATTAAGAACCGCTTGTTAACAGCTAGGAGTCGACAAAAGAGCTACGCTGATCTTAAAGAAGATTGACGGAATTTGAAGTAGGTGACAAGGTCATGTTAAAAAAGTATCGCAATGGATAGGGTGTCATTACGTTTTGGAAAACAGGGAAGTTTAAGTCCTCGATTTGTTGGGCCATTCACGTTATTGAAGGGAATTGGCCCGTGGCGTACAAGTTGGAATTGCCCGATAAGCTTCGTGGAATTCATAACACTTTCCATGTCTCTAATCTTAAGAGGTGCTTTGTGAATGATGATGTGGTCATCCCGTTGAGTTGTTCAGCTCGACAGCAAAATTTGCATTTTATAGAGGGAACCGGCAGAGATTGTGGATTGAGAGGTGATAGCGCTCAAGCAGAGTCGGATTCCGATCATTAGTTGGTTGGAACTGCGGCGAGGGCCGGAGTTCTTACATGAGCGTGAGGATTTCTTTTGGAGCTAGTCTCCTCATCTTCATTCGCGCGAAGACGCGTGACCAAGACAGCGAACAAGCGCAGGGGACGGCGCTTCCTAAAGGGGAGGAAAAAACTGTAAGAACCGAATTAAGGTCATACTATATAATTTTCTCATAATTAATTTATAAATTTTAAACAAATTACTTTTATTTACATCGAGATATTTTATTGAAATCGTCGTTTTAATTAATTGCGAGCTATGATTAAAACAATTATTCGTCTTGAACCTTACGTAAATTAAACTTTTCAGAAAAGTATCCCGTTTAATGTAGAATTATTTTTATCATATTCGTTTTCACCTCGTGGTTTCGTCTTAACTCTCGTTTTATTTTACGTTGATACCCGTTAGCCTCAAAACTACCTACCTATCTTAAAATTTATACCCTAAACATCAAAGTTTATAACATTTAAACTCAAAATCTCTTGCCTACACCTCATTTGAGGCGTGTCATTTGTAGAACCAAAGGCAAGACATGTGTCTTGCCTAGACACTAACCATTGCATGCACCTTTCTTACAAAAACCACCAACTCTTCACATCTCTCCCATTGTTTACAAGAAAACTTCACATACTCCTCTCTCCCCCCTTGTTTGTGCCGTACACCTTTAACCCTCAAACACCAAATCCATCAAAAATCTACTCAATCAAAAATATTGTAGCTAGTTGTGAAAAATCTAATTGAGGATGAAAACCTAGGCTGTGTATTCATTTTTCAAAGTGATAAGTGGGTTTTTGCAAGATTTTTACACATTGGGGCTGAGTTAATTCAAGTAATCATAGGTAAGCATGGAGAAATATTGTGATTAGGTATTGGGTTTAATAATCAAAGCTTGGGTGTAAATGAGTTAACCAAGTTGTTTTGGGGTGAAATCATCACTTGCATCATCTAGTGGGTATAAACCTTTACTTATTTTTAATTATTCTTGTATTTTCTTGTAATTTATTTATAAATGTAATTGTAAATGTGATGAATATGATGATCAAGAGTTTATTGGGGTTTTGTGTGTATTAGATTAGGTTAAAAATGGATAAAACTAACTTAAAACATGGTGAAAATCACTAGAAAAATTAGGGCAGAATTGAACAGAAAGTTTGACACTTTTGTGTATGATAAATAATTGATTTGACTTATCTAAGTTGTGGACAATTGTTTTATGAGCTAGTAGCAATTTGAATCAGCACTTGAAAGTAAAAATTGAGTGAGATATGCAAGTTTACTAAAAACTATACAAGCTGACTTGCTGTCTTGTTTGGATAATATGTGCCTAGCTACGAATTTAATTGGCTAAAACTAGAAAGAGATGAAATATAGCTAAATATATGAAGAACTATAATCAATTGGATGGTTTCTCAGATCATTATAGTTTGAAAATGGTGTCAAAAATGGTAAAAGTAAGTTTTCAGCCAAAAATTTTAAATTGACTTTTGTATGAAAAAGTGACATTAAGTATATGATAACTCAAAATAAAGTATAGAAAATATCTTTATATTATAATGTACACTTAAATTATGAAACTAGAATGTAAAATAATATAAGTAACATTTATTTATAGTTAAAGAGATACAACTATTTTTATAAACATAAACCTATATAAAACTTTTTCGTATATTTCCGTCCAAAAGTTATAAGCGTTTTTGCGACGAAAAACCGTTGTGGTAGGACCACTTTTGGATTTTTTTATATAATTAACCTAATGACCTTATCTTATTACGACCTCGTAACCATAAAAATTTATCAAGTTACATACATAAACTTAAAATAGGCAAAAACTTAAATGGGCCACTAGACCCAAATACACTAATTATATTTATAAGACTTATTGGGCTTAGCATTGGGCCCAACTCACTTGGGCCTAATATTTGGACTAAGGTCTGGTCATGGGCCATTAAAAAGAACTAAATTACTTAATGGGCTTATAATTGGGCCTATTGGGATTTTTGGACCAATTGTGATAAAACTAGTGAAATTTAACAAGTAATAAAACTAGTAAAAATGTCATACTTTAAAATTCACTTAGAAAACTTAAGTGTGATTTAACTTACCCAATTATAACTTGATCATCATACTTATATATATACATACTTGTCTATTTTGGAGTCGTTATTATTTTTACCGACATAAAACCTAAAACCCATACATGTTGTATAGGTTCCGAGTGATTACGCGCCGACGACCGAGTTCGTTTATCGCCGATCTATTTTCTTCCGACATTATCAAGTGAGTTCATAGCCTCGCCTTTACTTTTAATGTTTTATTTAAAACCCGCGAGGGAGATACATGCTAGTTTTGAAAATTGAACACAAGATTGTTTGGTATGCTGGACCCGTTCCTGAATTATATTTTGCACGAGTACCTATCGCATAAAGTCCCTAATTTCATGAACCGCTTAATTGCTTGGATTAGCGAGCGCTAATACATTTGATAGATCTATTGGGGCTGACATCCCCCGTCCGGGGTTTGGATCCATTGTGGGAACACCCTTGAACGGACGATTTGTGATTAGAGAAATGAGGTATATTAGCGATGATACCTCGTGTGGGGGCAAAGAAAATTGTTTATTTCATATGGTAATTTATTACATATGTGGTTGATGTTAACGCTTGAGGTGTCATGAGCTCGGTGCAAATATTTATATAACTTGTTTGATCCACAATGTTATAAGATGATGTATAAAATAAAACTTGTGTTCATGTTATGGTTTATGAAAAACTCTATGAATTCACTCAATGTTTCGTTGACTTTTTAGCATGTTTTATCTCAGGAAATCAAGGATGATGGATGACTTGGAGTTCACGAGGAGGGTCTTGCGTGGTCTATGTTTGAACTTTTAAATATCCCCGTGTTAAAATGTTATGGTACAATTTGTTGTTTTGTGAAACACGATATTATGATGGGTGACTTTTGTGGTACTATGGTTTGACCATATGTCGAATATGGGATATTGTTCAAACATGTTATTTTGGGACCAATGTTGTTAGAACGTCTCTTTTGAGTCGTTCTTTATGAATTATGTGTGATCGTACTATGAAATAACACCCATATATGTTCCGCTGCGTTGTCCCGAAAATGGGGGTGTTATAGTGTCACACGCAGCTGCTGATGTGGATAATTTCAAGAAGTGTTGTACTTCTTATATTTTTTATGACGGGTATAGGATACTTAGAGATTTAATCTTGCACCGTTCTTCAATCAACAACAGTGCAAGCTTAAGCAACAAATTTGGGGGATTTTACTTCATTTTCAAGTTTGGTATATCGGGTTTACTTCACCATGTGGTCACAACAATAGCCGACAGAATACAAGGTTTGTAAGTTAGCCAGAAGTTTAAAAGGTTGAGATGTAAGCAACAATTCTCACGGGATATTTGAAGCTATTCAACGACAATGGTACTTCACAGTCAAAGCAAAATTTTCAAAGTTCTTCAACGACGTTCATAACTTTTCAAGATTTGTGCTTATGACAAGAACTTCTTGAGTATATGGACGTACACGATAATGATGACATGACAATTACAGTATCTATTATGCATTAATGAAAATCCTGTCACCATTCTAAAAACATAAACATATAGAGATAGGCATCATTATATCAGAGAATGCAATGCTAAAAGTTATTCAAAGGTTAAAATGTCATATTGATTCTGTTGCAGATCTTCTTACAAAAGGTTTTGATGCTGGAAGGTTTCAGTACTTGGTCTCAACAATTAGAATGCTTAATCCTTAATGTTTAAATCTCTTTATGTCTTTGTAAAGTTTTGTAAAGGATTAGTACTGTTAGTTGTGTCCATTAGTACTGCTAAGTATAATTAGTACTGCTAGTTATACTTAAGACTGCTTATTAAAACTATTAGTCATAATTAATACTGTTAAAAAGAAAATACTTTGGATTGTGTATTCTTGGTTTTAGACTAACACTTGCAGGTAAATCATATTGAATACCTAATGTTGAATGCTTCACCTCTAAAGTATTGTTTGAGGGGAGGCTACTTATGTCAATATGCAGTCAAGCATGGATGAAAGGACATGTAATATCAAAAGTGGTTTAAAAAAATCAAAAACATCTAGGCATGTCAAAAGAGGTCGGGACACCAAGATACCTCAGTCTAGTAACCCCCTTGTAAAGGTTGGTGATGAGGCTGTCCATAAGGAGTTGGGTGACAGTATGGAAAGGGCTGACACTGCTGCTTCTAGCTTAAAAGCAGAGCAGGATAGTTGTAACATCAATAGGACCCAATCCATGGCAACACTTAATGGATCAAGTCCTTAAGGAATTGGTTCAGGTAGTGGTCCCAGGTGCCAAGATACCATATTGGGGGTGTAGATGCTCAAACTAGGTTTGAGACTACATTTAAAAAGTCTAATGATCCACCTCTCTTAAGAGGTTACACACTTGGAAGTGGGGAGGACTGTACAAAACTATTAGAATTGATGGAAAATTATACAAAACTAGATGAATTGGCGAGAAAAAGAATAAAGAGATTAAGTGAGCTAAAAAAACAAAAAGAGAGTTGTGTGATAAAAACAGAAAGAGTGCATTAGTGAGCAAAAAGCATTGAGAGATAATGTGTGAGCATAAAAACAGAAAGAGAGATTATGAGAGTCAAAATTAGTAATGGAAAAGCTCTTTGGATGAAATTAAAGTTAAAACTGGTCTCTTCAAGTTAGCACTGCTGGGCATTACTTAGTACTGCTGGATATTGCTTCGTATTGCTGGCCATGTTTTAGTACTGTTGGGCTTAGAGTTAGTACTGCTAGGCTAATATTAGTACTGTTGGGTGACCGTTAGTACTGTTTGAGCCATAACTAAATTTCCTTCACTAATTATAGGCGTTGCAAAATTTGCGCCAACAACTCCGTCTATAGGTTTGAGTAATTGGAGAATTCATGATCTTTCTATATAAACATAAGATTTCTTCAAGATAAGTACAAATCTTTTTTAGTCGGTCTAATTAAAAACCTTCAAAACTCTCTCATATCTTAATTCCCTCTACCAAACACTTATACTCTCTCCCACGATCATATCCCAGAACCTTAATTAACTTTATCTCCATCTAATGGCGAATTTATAATGAGTTAAGTACATTTTTGGTCCTTGTGGTTTGTGCAGACTTCACTTTTGGTCCAAATTTCAAAAAAGTTTCAGTTTTGGTCTGAATTTCAAGTTTTGTTTCACTTTTGGTCCATTCGGTCCATTTTCAACTGTGAAATTCGGACCAAAAGTGAAACGAAACTTGAAATTCGGACCAAAAGTGAAACGTTTTTGAAACGAAACTTGAAATTCGGACCAAAAGTAAAACGAAACTTGAAATTCAGACCAAAAGCAAAACTTTTTTGAATTTTGGACCAAAAGTGAAATCTGCTACAAACCACAAGGACCAAAAATGTACTTAACTCATTTATAATTTTTCAATAAGCATAACATGGTTGCATACTTAGAGAAGTCAGAAGGAAGTGAGGGGTTTCATGAAATCATTGATTTTCTCTCTGCAAGTCACATCCACTATGCCCTCACTGCAAGTCCAACCATTTATACTTCTCTTATTAAACAATTTTGGCAAACTGCTGTTTTATGCACAATTGATGATGGAGTCATGGGTATTACAGCAACCATTGATAGAAAGGTCAAGATAACAGTTTCAGAGGCCTCCATTAGAAGGCATCTCAAGCTTGAAGATTCTGAAGGCATTCCCTCTATCCCTACTGCAGAAATCTTTAAGCAATTGGCTCTTATGGGGGTATGTAACTACTTCTGATAGTCTTACTTTTCAAAAGGGACATTTTCCCCACAGTGGAAGTTCTTTATTCATACCATACTCCACTGCTTGAGTCCTAAGAAGACTGCTTGGGAGCAGTTTAGTAGCAACATAGCTACTGCTATCATATGCCTGGCAACAAACATGACTTTTAACTTTTCAAAATTCATTTTTGATGCCATGGTAAAGAATTTAGATAGCACAGATAAGTTTTTAATGTATCCTAGATTCATACAAATATTTTTGAACAAACACCAAAGACTTATTTTCCCCTATACAAGAACCTATCCTACTTCTTCCCTTACACACAAACTGTTCAGCAACATGAAGAGAGTCTCCAAGGGATATTCTGGGGGTGATTACTCCATTGTTTGACGCAATGCTAGTTCAGCCTCAGGGTGGAGAACCATCTATCCAAACCACTCCTGAGACGTCCCCTTCTAAAATAACATCTTCACCATCCTTATCATCCCATCACACATCAATCAGTGCCCCATCTACCTCACAACCACCCATCACACCTACTGAGGAGGCTGCTTCAATGCCCCATGAATTACCTCTCTCTGAGGACAGTATGCAACAACATGAATTGATGGATTTGGTTACTAAGTTGACAGATAGAATTTAAGTTTTGGAAAAGGACTTACAGCAGACAAAGAACACTTATAGTACTTCTCTTACATGACTCATCTTAAGAGTAAATAAGTTAGAGAAAAACGTCAAGATAGGCAAAGCTAGGAGAAGGGCTAGAATTGTTATTTTAGAGGATAAAGATGCTGCAGAGGATTCTTCCAAACAGGGGAGAAAGATCTTTTATATTGATACAAATCCTACAATCTCATTGGTATAACCTCAGCAAGACATAGAATATGATTTTGATGCTACTGCCAGTATACCTGTTACCACTGCTGGACTGGAGATTAGTACGGCCAATATAGCAGTTAGCACTGCCGATGCAGCAGTTGCCACTGCTAGTGCTTCCATTAGTACTAATAGCACTCTAAGAGTTTCAACTGCTAAGGACATTAGTGGTGTTGAAACACTAGTCTATATTAGGAGGAGTGCATCAAAAGCAAATGATAAAGGAAAAGCCATTATGCAAGAATCTAAGCCTCCAAAGAAATTCAAGAAGAGGGTTCAAGTTCAAATGAGCATTGATGAAGAATTAGCTAAGAAAGTGTTTGAGGAAGAACAAGCAAAAGCTAAAACAGAACAAGAACAACAAAAGTTTAATTTTAAAACAGCTTTAGAATTACAAAGGCAGTTGGATGAAAGAGAAGAAGTTGCAGCTAAAGAAGCTCATGATATTGATTAGAGTGATCCTTTTATGTTAAGATACCATGCTCTTCAGAATAGATCTTTCTCAGTAGCTGAAGTCAGGAAGAACATGTGCATGTATCTAAAGAATCAAGGTAGATACAAGATGAGTCACTTCAAAGGAATGAGTTATGAAGAAATAAGACCTATATTTGAAAGAGTATGGGATCAAATTCAATCCTTTGTACCCATAGATTCTAAAATGGAAAAAGGTAGTGAAAAGAAAACTAATCTTTTAGGGACTTGGCAAACAAGTACCCCAAGAATTATATTTCACTTTGGCAATATTCGTCCTTGGTGATTAAGAAGTTTGGGACTTGACAGAATGAGTCCCTGTGGTATATCTTTGCAAGAATGGCAGTTTGCACCCTTGCCCTTCATTTTCTCTTTTCTTCATTAAATGTAAGTTTAGGGTTTTTGCAATTTCAACCCTCAAACTTATATTTCTTGACTTTTTGACTTTCTGGCTTCGGGGTTGACTTGGGTTGACTTTTGTTGACTTTGGCTTGGACTTTGACTTTGTCTTTTCCTTGTTTTTCCATTCCGAGTCCGGTTTTGTCGATTTGGCTTCGTTTTTCGTCCTTTTCTTAATTATCCGTTCCTGCACAATACAATTAGCAAAACAAGCGTGTATTTGGCATTTTAAGTCCGTTTTTGGTTATTTTAGCTCGTTTTTAAAGGCAAAAGGTATGTGTAATTAAACACATACCACCGTGCTTCTGTTTAGCTGAAGCCAATTGTAAGTTTTCTTTTAAGTTCCCTTTGTCATTTAATTTTTAGCTTAAAACTGCCTATTTGCTTATTAGTAGTTTAAACTGCTTATCTAGTTGCTTAATTGGGCTTATTTGTGATTCATGTTGCTTATTAATCATGATTTACTATCTGTTTTTAGCTAGTCTAGTTTAGAGCTTAGTTTTTCATTGTTTGCCTTTAAAAATCTCAAAAACAAAAAAATAGATAGCATAAGAGTAGATCTTAGAATTTGGCTTATTAGGTTATGAATTCATGTTTATTAAGCTTGTTAAAAACTAATTAATATCTGATATAAAGGTTTAGATAAGTAGATTTCAATTACTAAGCTAAATGGAATCTGTCAAGGATTTTAAGAGGTGTTTGGATAGTGCTAATTGACTTTCAAAAGTCAAAGGAATTTGGTGAGATTTTTCTTTGGTTAGCTTGATTAGCTTATTTGATTAGGATATGAGTTGGTTTGAACTGTCAGTTTAAGTTCATAAACATTTTTAGACTTATTTTTCTTGTTTTTGCACCAGGGGATTTTTGCCCTTGTTTTTGCTTGTGAAAATTTGAAACAAGCCATCAAAGGCTTTGTTTGTGTTTGAATTGTGTTCAAACACACTCACTTTGAGTGTGTTATGCAGGTATAACCACTAAGGTAACCTGCATATTAGTTTTGCCTTTTTGTCAAATTGTAGTAGTACTAACATCAGTTAGTACTGCTGACTTTTTAATCTTTCATTTAGGCTAGTAATTTTAGGATCTAGGGTTTTAAAATCAGTAGGTTAATAGTATTCACATAGCTTAATATAGATTAAAGCTTATTTTTCATTTTCTAGATTATTATCTTAGGTAAATCAGTTTTAAAAGTTCATCAAAAATCCTCAAAAAGCCAAAAAACAGTAGTATCTAGTGGTTAGCTTCTTAATTCGAATTTCTAGCTTATAATACTTGTTTTATGATTTGGATTATTAGCTTATAGATAGGTAATTAAGTTTTTAAAAGCTTAGCCTCTGAAATAGCTTATTGTGCTTTTTAGCTTAATGTCTTTTTGAGAATTTTGAGTTTTATTCCTGAGTTTGCTGTTTTTAATCCTAGATTTAGAAGTCTTGTAGTGATTTTAGCTTGAGTAGCTTGTTAGATTAAGCTTCTGCATCTCATAGGGATTCTAGAACAGCTTTTACTTTTGATTTTGAGCTTATATTGAAGCTTGTGCAAGCTTTTATGTCCAAACAAGCAAAAGTGAGCTCAAACCCTCACTTTCTGTGAACAACAGCTTTCATAAGCTCTTAAAGAGCTTAATTTTGGTTTTCAGCTAGTGCTCCTTTTATTAAAAGTGCTTAGAATAGTGTCCTTAATAAGTTCTAGCTTTTAAATTTGAAAAATAAAAAAATTCAAAAAGGGGTGTTAGACAACCTTGAACCCGTGACCTCTCCCTCATAAACCATGCATGTTAACCATTGTGCTACAATAGCTCATCCGTGAGCTATTGTACACATTTTAGTTTTAACCTTTCTTTGGGCTTAAGCTCATAATATAAGCCGTAGCATATAAGCTTAATTATCCAGCTTATTAGATAAGCTGGGTAAGTTTTCTTATTTTTCCCTTAAACTTTGCTGCATTTTAGATTTTTCCTAAATTTTTCGTATTTTTCCATTTAGTAGATTATTTTTAATCATTTTTCTTAGGTTTTAATTTTCGAAAATACCTTAAAAATAGAAATAATTTTCAGAAAAATACAAAAAAATAGTTTTTAGTATTAGAATAAATATTTTTAGGTTTACAATCGGAAAAATCATTTTCAACACTTTTAGATTTTAATTTTCATTTTTAAGCCTTTATTTTTAATTTTAAAAATAGGATTTTAATTTTAAAAATAGTTTTCTGAGTTTTTATGTTATTTTAGACTTTTCTAAGTTTAAAAATCATTTTTCTAAATTTTTAGAACTTAATTTGCTATTTTTTAGGATTTAATTAGATTAAAATAGTTTTTAATTCATAATAAATTCAAAAATAATCAGAAAAAAATGTTTTTCTTTTTCTTAAAATTTTCTTTTGTCCTAATCTAGGTTTAGAAATTTAGTTTGCATTTTTAGGAGTTAATTTTAGTGTATTTGCTTATTTGTCGCGTTTTATTTACTCCCATTAATTAGTTTAAGTGTTTAATTGCTTTTAATTGTTCATTTTAATTGTTGCTTTTATTTAGTAGTTATAGATACTCAAAAATATCTTTTCTCTCATTCAAACCATAATCCAAGCTAAAGCAAGGTTTCAATTTCACAAGTCGTTGGGGAAACGACCCGGGTGATCATACTTCCCGGTTAAATATACGTATTATATATTATATATCTTTTAAAGTGAGCTTTTCTTAAGGGAGACTTTAGGAAAGTTCTTAACTGATCTTTTGGAATATTATTATATATTTTATAGTATATAAAACTACAATCAGACTACAAGTTACTCAGAAAGATGATGGGATTTTCATCAGTCAAGACAAGTATGTGGATGAAATTTTGAAGAAGTTTGGTTTTTTAACTATGAAGACAGCAAGTACTCCTATGGAGACTTCAAATCCATTGGTCAAAGATGCAGAAGTTGAAGATGTTGATGTTCACTTATATAGATCAATGATTGGATCATTGATGTATCTAATAGCTTCTAGGCCTGATATAATGTTTGATGTATGTGCTTGTGCAAGATTTCATGTCACACCTAAAGTTTCACATCTTCATGATGTGAAGAGAATCTTTAGATACTTGAAAGGTCAACCTAAATTGGGCCTTTGGTATCCTAAGGACTCACCATTTGACTTGGAAGCTTATACTGATAGTGACTATACTGGTGCAAGTTTAGACAGGAAATCCACAACAAGAGGTTGTCAATTTCTTAGGAGGAGATTGATCTCATGGCAATGTAAGAAGCAAACTATAGTTGCCAACTCTACTACTGAAGCAGAATATATAGCTGCATCTAGTTGTTATGGATAGGTGTTATGGATTCAAAATTAAATGCTGGATTATGGATACAATTTCATGAACACCAAGATTTTCATTGACAATGAAAGCACCATCTGCATTGTTAAGAATCCAGTGTTTCACTCAAAGACTAAGCACATTGAGATTAGACATCACTTCATTAGGGATTCATATGAGAAGCGATTAATTCAAGTGATCAAGATTCACACTGATCATAATGTTGCTGATTTACTCACAAAGGCATTTAATGTTAGTAGATTTCAATATCTGATTGCAAGTATTGGAATGCTTAACCTCTGAAGTATTGATTTAGGGGAGGTTAATTGTGTTACTATGAAGCTGGTTATACACAAAGGATGCTTGTAATGACATGGAAATGCTGCATAACAACAAGTAGATGTGGGTGAAGGGTCAGGAAATCCCTCTGAACCCCAACACACATCTACAATTGCTTCACTATCTAATCTTGAACCAATCACGGTTCCATCATTATCTTAACCCAAAAAGACTCAAAAACCTAGGAAAGCCAAAAGGCCCTCTGAGATATCTCAGTCTAGTGGACATATTCCCCTTGCGGCAGATGAGACTGTCATTAAGGAGTGGGAAGACAGAATGGAAAGGGCTGCCACTACTACTTCTAGCTTATAAGTAGAGCAAGACAGTGGTAACATAAATAGGACCCAATCCATGGCAACACTTAATGAGTCTCTTCCTCAGGGAACTGGCTCATGTAGTGGTCCCAGGTGCCAAGATACCATATTAGGGGTGCAGAAGCTCAAATTAGGTTTGAGGCGGCATCTAAACAGTCTAATGATCTACCTCTTTCAAGAGTTAACACACTTGGAAGTGGGGAGGACAACATGAAACTAATAGAATTGATAGAATTTTGTACCAAACTGTCTGTTAGGGCTCTTGATTTGTGATATAAAAACAGATAGAGTGAATTGGTAAGAAAAAGAAATGAGAGATATAGTGAGCTGAAAAATAGAAAGAGAGTTGTGTGATATAAAAACAAATAGAGTGAATTGGTGAGAAAAAGAAATAAGAGATATTGTGAGATCAAAAACAGAACGAGAGCTTGTGAGAGTTAAAATTCATGATGGAAATGCATTTTAGAATGAAATTGGAGTTAATGATGGTGTATCAAAGTTAATGCTGCTAAGCTTAAACTTACTGCTGCCAGTACTAGTTTATGCTGCTAGGCATTCACTTACTGCTATTAGGCATAAGTTAATGCTGCCAGGCATAACTTCCTACTGTTGGGTTAGTTAATACTGTTAGGCTTAACTTAATGCTGCCAGTTCAAGTTAATGTTGTTGAGGGTGATTTCATAAATACTTCGATTAAGGGTTTCAATCACTCATTCAATCAATTTTACACCTTGATATACTCTCTAATCATAAACCCTTACTCAATTTTATCATTCATCATCAAAACCCAACACAATGTCGAATCCTAAGTTTGCTAAAACTCACAATTTGGTTGCGTTTTTGGAGAAACCCGAAGAAAGTGATGGGTTTGAGGGAATTATTGATTTTCTGAATGCAAGTTCTATCAGATATGCGCTAACGGTGAATCCCACCATCTATACTCAAGGTTATAAATAGCATGAGGCATGGTGTGGCGGCATGGTCAAGCCTCACGCCTTTTCGAGCCATGGCGAGTCATAGCGTTTTTAAGGCGTGACTTAAAGCGACACAAAATATGAAAATATTTATGAATTTATATATTTATATCGTATTACAAAATATATTGAGTTTACAAAAAGTGTCATACATAAGAAATAAAGTCAAGAAACTATATTTGCATGTAATCTTTTTCATTTCTATATAAAAATACGATTTTTATCAAAATTGAATTTAAAAAAGCCTCCACGCATCACGTTTTATCGCGTCTTAACACGTTTTATCACGTCTTATCACGTTTTTTCACTACTCGTCTCACGTCAAGCCTTAAGCCCAAGCCTTGGTCTATTGCGTGGCGTGGAGGTCATGCCTCGCGCCTTTGCGAGGCCTTTGCGGTGCCATGGCATGCCTTTTAGAACCATGTCTATACTACATGTATTGAACAGTTCTGGTCAACTGCCAAGGTTAAGACAGTTAATGGGGAACGTCAGATACATGCCCTAGTTGATAAGAAGAATGTAATCATCACTAAGACGAGTATAAGAAGTGATCTTAAGTTAGAAGATGTTGAAGGAACAGATTGTCTACCTACTGCTACCATTTTTGCAAAACTGGAAAGAATGGGGTATGAAAATCTTACTCAAAAGCTTACATTCTATAAAGCTTATTTTTCATCCCAATAGAAATTTCTTATCGATACCATACTGCAATGCCTTAGTGCTAAGACTACAGCCTGGAAGGAATTTAGTAGCACTATGGCATCTGCTATCATCTGTCTTTGCACAAACCAAAAATTTAACTTTTCCAAGTATATTTTTGACAATATGGTGAAAAACTTGGAGGATGGGGTTAAGTTTCTTATGTATCCAAGGTTTGTGCAAGTCTTCCTAGACAATCAAGTTGAAGAAATGACCAAACATAAAGGGATTTATGTTACCCTTTCCCACACCAAGAAGGTGTTTGCTAACTTGAAGAGACCAGGAAAGGGTTTTTCTGGTAAGGTCACACCTCTTTTCCAAACAATGATGGTTCAAGCTCTAGAAGATACGGGTGAAGATTCCTCTGCTCCTACTGATTCTAATTCCACACCCATTATTACTCAACCATCATCATCTAAGCCTCAAAAGAAACAGTCCAGAAGAAAACAGAGGAAGGACAGTGGTCCTACAAAGCCTATCCCTGATGAGGCTACTAATGAGGAACATGTATCTACCCATTCCTATGATCCACCTCAAAGTGGTCAGGATAGACTGCAACTGACTGAATTTATGAGTTTATGTACCGGTCTACAAGAGAAGGTTCTTGATTTGGAGAAAGCAAAGACTGCTCAAGCAAAGGAGATTGCTAGTTTAAAGAAGAGAGTCAAGCAGTTAGAAAAGAGAAAGAAGTCAAGAACTTCAGGGCTCAAGAGGTTAAGGAAGGTTGGTTCAGCTAGCAGGGTAGAATCCTCTAATGATGTCAGTTTGGGTGCTCAGGAGGATACATCCAAACAGGGGAGAAAAATAGCTGATCTTGATGCTAATTCAGAAGTGACCTTGATTGATGAGACTCAAGAAAGAAATGATGAAGAGATGTTGTTTGATGTACAAGATGATTTACAAGGTGAAGAAGTTGTTGCTGAAAAAGAAGTTGTTGAAAAGGAAGTTAGTGTTGTTGATCCAGTTACTACTGTTGGTGAAGTAGTTACTACTGCTAATGTTGAAGTCACTATTGCCAGTGCTCCAACAACAACTATTGATGAGTTAACTCTGGCTCAGACTCTAATAGAGATCAAAGTAGCTAAACCCAAAGTTGTTACAACTGCTGCTACAACAACTACAACTACAAGACCCAAGGCTAAAGGGGTTGTAGTTCAAGAGCCAAGTGAATTCAAAACAACATCATCACCTTCACAAGCATCATAACTTCCACAGGCTAAAGACAAAGACAAGGCAATAATGGTTGAGACTGAAAAACTTTTGAAAAAGAAAGATCAAATTACACTTGATGAAGAAGTTGCTAGAAATCTTGAAGCCCAACTACTAGTTGAATTGGAAGAATAAGAGAGGCTTGCAAGACAAAAGGAAAAAGAAGCCACCGTAGCCTTAATTGAATCATGAGATAACACATAAGCAATGATAGAGGCTGATAGGTTGCTGGCAGAAAGACTGCAAACAAGAGAGCAAGAGGAATTGACAGATGAAGAGAAGGAAAGATTGTTTGTAGATCTCTTGGAGAAGAGAAAGAAACATTTTGCAGCATTAAGAGCTAAAGAAAAAAGGAACAAACCACCCACTAAAGCATAAAAGAAAAGTACAATGTCAACTTATCTAAAACACATGGGTGGATACAAGCACAATCAGTTAAAGAACAAGTCATTTGACGAAATTCAAAAGTTATTTGATAAAGAAATGACAAGGGTAAATATGTTTGTTGATATGTATACTAAGATGAAAGAAGGCTCAAATAAAGCTAAAACAGATACAACACAAGAAAGCAATTCTAAAAGAGCAGGTGATGAATTAGAGCAGGAAAAGGCTAAGAAGAAAAAGGGTAATGATGATCAGGAGGAGGAAGAGATGAAAAAACATATGGAGATTATTCAAGATGATGAGGTAGCAATTAATGCTATACCTCTAGCCACTAAGCCTCTAATGATTGTTGAATACAAGATTGATAAAGAAGGAAAGATGGGATACTTTAAATTGATAAGTGCTGATAGAAGCTCAAAAAGGTATTTATCAATGATTTAGATGCTTCAGGGTATTGATAGAGAAGACTTAGAAACTCTCTGGAAGTTGGTCAAAGCAAAGCATGGGTTAAGAAGGCCAGAGGAGGATTATGAGAGAGTGCTGTGGGGAGATCTGAAGGTGATGTTTGAACCAAATGTGAAAAGTGAAGTATGGAGAAATCTACAAGGATACAATATGACAGTTTAGAAGCTATTTTCTTCAAGTGGAGTTTATTTTGTGAGATTTTAGAATATGCATATCTTTATGCTGGTAGAGAAAAAGTATCCACTCACACCTGCAACAATCACAAAAATGCTCAACAAGAAGCTTCAAACTGACCAGTGGAATGAGATGTGCTATCAACTTTTGAAACTCATGACAAAATAGTGCAAGAATCCTAGAAGTGTTTGAATGCATCCTCTTGGTGATGGTGAAGACTTTTAATGTAGAAACTTAAGATTCAGAAGAAGAACATCAAGTTTAGGGGAGGATTGTTAGGATTAAAAGACTTCAAGATATTCTTAGAGTTACTGCTGCTCAGGTATATATTAGTGTTGTCAAGCATAACTTAGTACTGCTGGTAATACTAATGAAAATTATGCTAAGTAGTTAGTACTGGTAGTATAAAAGTTACTACTGCTAGTTACTACTGTTAGTATATATTAGTACTGTTAGTATAAAGTTACTGCTGCTAATAAAAGTTAAGACTGCTTAGAGATGAAGACTAAAAATATATTAAGTAGTTACTACTGCTAGTACAAAAGTTAGTACTGCTAGTGTATGTTAGTACTCCTAGAGTAAACTTCTAAGTAGTTAATATTGCTTATGCTCAGTTACAACTGCTGAGTGATTACTACTGCTAGAAGGATTATGCTGACAAAGATAAGATCAAAGACTTATCAGAGAAGAGATAAAGATTGATTGGAGAAAAATAATACTTACGAAGATAAGTATTAGTTATTTGTAAAGAAGATATGTATAACTTATTTGTTTAAGAGATTACGTTTGTTTATAGAAAAGATCATGATAACTTAGTAAAGTATTGTAAGCCTTGTAGGACTCATTGGTGTATAAAAGGAAGTCCTAGGTCATAATGTTAGATACGTTTTTAGATATTCATAGCTTTAATATAAAACGAACACCCTTGATAGTGTTAGGGTTTACAAAACTTTAAAGCTATGAATATCTAAAAACGTATCTAACATTATGCCCTAGGACCTCCTTTTATACACCAAGGAGTCCTACAAGGCTTACAATACTTTCCTAAGTTATCATGATATTTTCTATAAACAAACACAATCTCTTAAACAAATAAGTTATACATATCTTCTTTATAAATAACTAATACTTATCTTCGTAAGTATTCTTGTTCTCCAATCAATCTTTATCTCTTTTCTGATAAGTCTTTGATCTCATCCCTGTCAGCATAATTCTTCCAGCAGTAGTAATCACTCAGCAGTTGTAACTGAGCACAAGCAGTATTAACTACTTAGAAGTTTACTCTAGCAGTACTAACATACACTAGTAGTACTAACTTTTGTACTAGCATTAGTAACTACTTAGTATATTTTTAGTCTTCATCTCTGAGCAGTCTTAACTTCTACTAGCATCAATAACTTTATACTAACAATACTAATATATACTAGCAGTAGTAACTTTTATACTACTAGTACTAACTACTTAGCATAATTTTCATTAGTATTACCAGCAGTACTAAGTTATGCTTGACAGCACTAATATATACCTAAGCAGCAGTAACTCTAAGAATATCTTAAATTCTTTTAATCCCAACAATTTTAGGGGAAGCTTGACTACATTTAAGAAATGGTTAACATATGGGTTTCAGGAGAAGCTTATTGTTAAAATGTTTAACCATTTACATGCATCATTGGGGTAAAGGTTTTTACTACTGCTAGTCATTGTTACTACTGTTAGTTTGAATTTCTATTGCTTGGATTCAATATTCTTATTATGCGCCATGAAGGGTAATTCAAGTCATTGGAAAGTTTATGTTAGTAGTGTGATATTGGTTTGAAGTGGTTGAAATCAAAGTTTCTTACATTCATAAGTCCCCTATAGAATTATGACAAAAAGGGAAGTTTGTTTCATTTAGGGAGATCCATGATCTCAACTTCAGGGGAAGCTTTGATTAACGGCTTTATGATGAAGTTTGCACAAGACTATTTGTTTGTTTTGTCATCATCAAATAGGGGAAGATTGTTGGGAATTATAGATTTGATGAGACAAAAAGAACAAAAGAATGAAACATAAGGACTAAATTGTCAAGATTGAAATTCTACAAGCTGGTGGAGAATTATGAAAGATTTGGTCAAAGATATCAAAAGATGAAGATTATGGAAGAACTCCTTAAGAAGATAAAGATAACAGAAGATATTCCTTAATGTTTAATAGGTTTGGTGTAGCCTCAAGATCAAGGTAACTTGATCCTTGTTACAGGTGGTAACACGATCTATATTGATCATATAGATTTGAGGCTTGGTGGAAACGTATGGTAATAAAACCTTGTTCAAATACCATTGATGTCCTTTATTTAATTCCGCTGTGCATATTGTTATCATTGTTATTAATCCTAGATATAAAGATCTAAACAATCTGAGCTTAAAAGATCATAAGTCCTATCAGGTTATTTAGGACTATCAGTTATTCTCAGGCATCCAAGGATCCTAGGTAGGTAGTAGCAATGCACAAGGAAATTTAGGTCTTAGAATCAAATTCCACATGGGAACTTACCACTTTACCAGCTGGTAAGTCTCCCATTGGTATCAAATAGGTATACAAAATTAAATTTAAAGAAAATGACACAATATAAAGGTTCAAGGCAAGGATTGTTGCTAAAGGATTCACCTAAAAGGAGGGTATTTATTACAAAGAAACTTTTGCTCCAGTAGCAAAGATGGTCTTAGTCAGAGCCTTGTTAGTTGTTTCTATTCATAAGAACAGGTTCATTAAACAATTGGATATCAACAATGCTTTCCTTCATGGTGATCTTCATGAAAAGTCTACATGACTGTCCCTCAAGGCTACTCAAACACAGTTACACACAACACGATCTGCAAACTCAATAAGTCTCTTTATGGACTCAAGCAAGCTAACAAACAATGATTCACTAAACTTACTGCTTTTCTTCTCTCATTGGGATTCTTACAGAATTATGCATATACTTCTCTATTCATCATCACCAAAGGCACTTGTTTTCTAGCTCTGCTCATTTATGTGGATGACATTCTACTTACTGGAAATGACAAGTCAATGATTTAGTCCATTAAACATCAACTTGATAAACAGTTTAGCATTAAGGATCTGGGTTTACTACATTACTATCTAGGAATAAAGATTCTTCACAACTCAAAAGGCCTTGTCATGTCCTAGAGGAAATATGCTTTGGATCTTCTTCAATGTGCAGATGTTCTTAATCATAAACCATCAACCATCCCTCTGGATCCACTCAAGAACCTCAATCTCACAGATGGTGATCTCCTACATGGCCCTTCTTTGTATAGAAAGCTAGTTGGCAAGCTTATCTACCTCGCCATCACAAGGCCTAACTTATCTTTTGCAACTTAAGCCTTAATTCGGTTTTCACACAAACCAATAACTGCTCATATCGATACTATCTACAGGGTCTTAAGGTACATCAATCTATGCCTAGGACAACGTTTACACTTTCCTAGAGAAAACAACCTTTGTCTCTCTGCTTATTGTGACAATGACTAGGCCTCTTGTCCCATCACAAGAAGATTAGTCTCTGGTTCAACCATCTTCTTAGGTCCATGTCTAATATCATGGTCTTTCAAGAAACAGCTTGTGGTCTCAATGTCTTTAACTGAAGTAGAATACAGGGCATTAGCAGATTGTACTTGTAAGATTACATGATTACAATGCCTTTTTAGAGACTTCCAAGTTTACACTCCCACTCCCATCTACATATTCTGTGACAATGAATCTACCATAGCCTTGGCTTCAAACCTAATTCATCATGCCAGGACCAAATACATAAAAACTAACTGTCATTTTGTTAGAGACAAAATTAAGAGCAATCAAGTACTTTCTGTTTTCATTCATCTTTTGCAACTTAAGCCTTAATTCGGTTTTCACACAAACCAATAACTGCTCATATCGATACTATCTACAGGGTCTTAAGGTACATCAATCTATGCCTAGGACAATGTTTACACTTTCCTAGAGAAAACAACCTTTGTCTCTCTGCTTATTGTGACAATGACTAGGCCTCTTGTCCCATCACAAGAAGATTAGTCTCTGGTTCAACCATCTTCTTAGGTCCATGTCTAATATCATGGTCTTTCAAGAAACAGGCTTGGTGGTCTCTATGTCCTTTCAATGAAGTTGAATACAGGGATTAGCGATTGTAACTTTGTAAGATTACATGATTACAATGCCTTTTTAGAGACTTCCAAGTTTACACTCCCACTCCCATCTACATATTCTGTGACAATGAATCTACCATAGCCTTGGCTTCAAACCTAATTCATCATGCCAGGACCAAATACATAAAAACTAACTGTCATTTTGTTAGAGACAAAATTAAGAGCAATCAAGTACTTTCTGTTTTCATTCCTTCCAAGTTGCAGGTTGTTGAT
The DNA here is from genome assembly GCA_026074375.1 of Tanacetum coccineum. NCBI lineage: Eukaryota > Viridiplantae > Streptophyta > Magnoliopsida > Asterales > Asteraceae > Tanacetum > Tanacetum coccineum. The sequence goes on along the minus strand of BQNB010007324.1, from coordinate 34,869 downwards.
GTTTTGACCAAAGGTCTACCAAAAGCTCTACACTATAATTGTTTGTCCAAGTTTGGCATATGTGATCCTTACAAATTGCCATCTTATAGGGGGGGGGGGTAAAGAAGGACATACAGACAAAGTTGCTACATCATCTCATTAAGTTCATAATGTCACCAAACAATCAAGATTAGTGATGAGGTGTCATTTTATACACTTTTTCGGGGTCATTTAACCCCATAAATCATGCAAATATGCCAAGATTATGTGCTTAATCGTTTGTTTTTAAGTTTTTAGCACTTGGATGGCATTTGGAGGAAATACACGTGACTTGGGCTCATTTGGAGAAGAAACGGACAAGATTACGACTCTACATTAAAAATCATAAAGAATTGTGCATACAGAGCGTGGAGACGGCGTCGCCATCATAAAGCGACGGCGTTAGGATCTTCATCGTGACGGCGTCAGAGATCCAGTGACGGCGTTAGGACGTGGCTGACTTAAAGAGGATTTTGAATCATCCACGTAGGGACGGTGTCACGACTTCAAAGAGACGCCGTCGCATCGTTTTTACTATATATACAAAATCGATTTTAGGGTTTTAAGTGTGTAACTTTGTATAACTTTTAGGAGACGAACCCTAGTCGTTCTAGCAGTTTTTTAGGTTGGTTTATAGCCTCAAAACCCTATTGTAACTACCTTCAATCCATATTTTAATCAAGTAAGATTGTTTATCATTAATCATTCAATATGTCTACGTGTTGTTTGATTGATTTATGTTCTTGCTTTCTTTATGATGAGGTGTCATTTTATACACTTTTTCGAGGCCGTTTAACCCCTTAAATCATGCAAATATGCCAAAATTATGTGCTTAGTCATTTGTTTTCATGCTTTTAGCACTTGGATGGAATTTGGAGGAAATACACGTGACTTGGGCTCATTTGGAGAAGAAACGGACAAGATTACGACTCTACATTAAAAATCATAAAAAGCTCAAAAGCACACGAAGTGCTTATAGAAATGATGAGCCAAAAAGATGTTATAAGAATTGAATGTGCAACTTAGGACATAAAAGTCCCAAGGGCACGTTGGTGTGAGGTGTGTGGTGTGAGGATTTAAAAGGTTGAGACTTTGTTGAGGTCAGGGGTTCGTGTCTTGCTCACCCCTGACTTCCTTGGTTTCTTTTTTTTCAAAAACTTTTTAAACAAAGTTGTTTAGCAGCTAAAACTAAGCACTTTTAATAATAACAACTTTTTATTTTACTTAAGCAATAAGCCAGAGACTGAGCTTAAAAGAGACAGATTACATTTAACATTTATAAAGTTTTTTAGCTTAAAACCTAAGAATCAAACAAACTTGAATTAGCTAAACTACTATCAAATAAGCCAAAATTATCCTATAACTAAACTAATAAGCACAGCTGAACAAGTATTAAGCAAAATTATAAACCATAAGCTCAAATAAGCACTTAGACACTCTTACTCTAAACAGTTCACAAAAAGAACAAACAGTTACTTTTGGGCTTATTTTTAAGCAATCAAATAGAACCTTATGGCTAAACCACTTATACCATTAAAAAGCTTGACTAAAATACTACTTAAAACACTCAATAAAAACTATTTTGAAATTCAACTAAACTATGAAAAAACTACTTTAAAAAGCTAATGCAGACAGAGTAAACTATATTTTTGGTTTTTTTATAAAATTTATGAAAAGACAAAATGCTGAATTTGAGGCTAAAAATTGATGACTAAATAAGCTAGTTTCTACAAATTAAGTTCAAACAGATTTAATATAACCTACAAACTACTAGCAAACTTAATTTTAAATCCTAACTCTAACTATTACCCTCTGAAAATTAAGCTAGAAGATGGTTGTTTGGCTAAATTCTATGTTGATGCAATTGACCATAAAATTTAAAACCTATAAAAGAAGACTTACAAACTCTATTACTACACCTATTTCACACTTAACTAAGAGCAAAAAGAGAAATAACAAAAGCTGGAAAGGACTTAAGCTAAAAATGCATGAACTACTGAATTATACTAACAGATGCTAACAAACTTTTTATAAACTAGATAAAAACTTGATTAACTCTAACTCAGACCTAAAATCAAGATCTAAAACTAAAATATAAAGGTTCAAAATATGCCAAAGTGGCAAGAACTATTACCAGTACTAACTTGTGGTTAGTACTGGCCTTGATCCAAACACCCCTTTAGAAATTTCAATTTTATATTTAGCTTAAGATAATGAGAGTTAAGGCTTAACATACAAAGACCAGATAACAACAAGCTTATAACACACCTTAAAAATAGATTTAAGCTACTAAATAAGCAGAATCTATAAGCTAACAAGTAATGCTACTATTTTTGGATTTTTATGATAGTTTTATGAAAATAACTTGCAAACTAAATTCTAAGCTATCAAGTAACTGTATCAGACAGAAAACAAACATAATAAGCAGGATTAAGCAAATTTAAACTATAATAAGATGGCAATAAGCAAATATAAGCTAACAATAAATAGAACAGCTAGAAAATTAAATGACAGTAAGGTAAAATAGGAAAATATAAAGAAAAGTGTACCTTACCCCTCAGCTAAATTAAGAGCTTATGATGTTATTTAGCAAAATTCATAAAAGTTAAAATACAATTTTAAAGTAAAAATGCAATTTCATTAATAAGAAAAGGATTGCATGGCTTTTAAAGAGAAATTACATTAAGAAAATATGAATAAGCTAGAAATAAGCTAAACTACACTACTTTAAACTACCCTACTCCTAGATCTAATCCTACTCCTCCCTACTCTTTGTGAGTGAAGCCTTCTATATATAGGTGTGTGGAGAAGGTTTTGAGTCTTCAGGACGCTCTCATTGCTTTAATCACGATCATTCATTCATAACCAACTTTTGATTAATCATTTTGAACTGTTGGATTGTGTGCCACGCCCCATTATCCAATCACATAGTTGGGGATTGCCAGCGTGTCATCCTTGGGTGTCAGAACTTGTCAGCTTTTCCTTTTAGAAGGGTTAGATTTCATTAAGGCAGGGTAAATTGGTGCAGGTAAATTTTGGGGAAGGAGTGTGAACAGTAAACTGTTCTTCCTGCCTTTTTCTTTCTTTTATAAGATTGTGTTTGACCCGGGGTAAAGAGTAGGGACTTGGGCTCGGGATTTATAAAAAGAGATTGGGCCGGTTTAATTTTTGGGCTTGGGTAAAGGTAAAAAGGGTTTTATAAAACACATTTAACAACCGTTAGATATGGACTAACAGTGTTAGGGTTTTTGGGACTTTTGGTAAAATTGTGTTAACAATAAGGACATTTTTGGTATTTTGAAGGTCTTGTCTTTTGTGGGTTGACCGATGTTGACTGAGGTTGACTTTGTTGACCTTTGCTAGAAACTTTCCAGCTCTTGTGTACTCTATCCGTCTCGTGTCCGTGTTTGTTCGGTTTTGACTATTTTCTTGTGATTTTTGCATTATCCGTACCTACACATCACAAATGACAAAACAAGCAATATACAAGCATAATTTGCACAATTTAATCATTTAAGGGTCATTTTTGGTATAAAAAGGATTTGTGATTTCTCACATATCATCTAGCTACAAGACTCGTAAATAAAGAAAAGCGTTTTTTGAGAGGCAGCCCAATATTTACTTTCCGGCATTTAGGAGTATCGTGTGTTTTATTCTTTATTGTTTGTTTTATAATGTTTGAATCAATCATTTTGTATCATGCTTTACTTTGTATTTAACCTCGTCTTATTTCAATCAAAGGTATTTTGCAATAAAATAAGTGTAGGGGGATATATCCGGTTATTAGAACCGATTCAAACATTTAAAATAAATTGTTTAGATTAATTCGCGTCAGTTTTGAGTCATATAATTGTAATGATTAATCCCAGGTTTTTATGCAGTGTTTTCTACAGATATAACTAATAAAGTTGCGTGCAAGAAATTTCTCATTAAAAACAAAGAGGAAATCTTCACAGTGCGTGGAGACGACGTCGGGATTAAACCCGGCGGCGTCGTGTCTCCAGCAATGTGAAGATTCAAAAATTTTCAAGTATTTTTGAAAAATAAAATGTGCAATATTTAAAATTTATAGTTTTGTTGTAAACCTGCAGAAACCTATGATTATATCATAGCTTTCATCCTATCTTTACTTCTTTCATAGAGTCACCCTAAAGTCTCGTTTTATATATCATATCCTGTCTATTTTACGCTTGGTGTAGTTGTCTTTGTCTTTGATTTACAGGTTATATTTGACAAGAAGAAGCTTGGAAGTTCTTAGGAAGGTTCATTGGACGACTCTCGGAGGACGATCTAACCATTTATCGCATGATTCTTCTCCATTATTGAGCAAACCAGGGGAGTACTAGTTTCTTTTACTTGTTTTCTTTTCCTTTTATTCGTTTTCACAGGTACTTTATAGAACATTGGGGATAATGTTCAACTTAAGTGTATGGGGGAAATAAGCCTTAGAAACTATTCCTTCATTTGCCATTTGCTTGTTCCTTAAAATGATAGGTAATATATCAAAACATAGCGTAAAAGGTAATTTTGACCCAAATTTTTAAAAAATTTATGACACGTACCGCCGAAAACCGAGTATTAATAGCATCTCATGGATAGGAATGTATATGACTAGCAAAAACCCTCAAAATTTCATCCTAAAAATACGAGGTTCGCCTTTAGATCTATTGAAATTCGAGTATCCATTATTGATACCCAAGATAATTTATACCTTTAGCTTTCTCGAGTTAAGGTTCGAATGCAGTCATATGTGTCTATTCCGTCGTTACGGATGTGTACATATGGTCTTTGTCGCCTTTTCTGGAGCATTGGTATTGGTATTAAATTATATGAGTGTACCAATAGTATATTAAATTCTAGAACTTGTTTTTGTGATACATCCCGAGACCGTATAGTGAGAACTACGATTTTCTAGATAAGAGGCACTAGGATTAACCCATGTTTTAAACCTGTAATTGTTATGATGGTTACACCGATCATATAACTATCCCACACCCTTTCCATGCACTCATTTTTAGTGCTGGATACCCCTAGTACCACTCTCCGAGCCTATCCTTTTGCACGGTTCATGTAATTTTCTGGTTAAGCCAGACTATTAATGAAGAACATTGTTAACCCTTAAACCAATCGTTACACCCAAATCGCCTTAGCCTACCTTGTATGTACTCACCTTCAGTACATTATTGTTTTAACCCAAGTTAATTATTGAGTACATGGTTGCTAAGTCCTTATCCTTGTAAATACAGTTTTGGGACGAGTCGGGTTCATGGTAGTATTTATTTCGCGGAGGAATGGGGAAGAAAAGTTAAGTCAATACCCCCATATGTTTGTCAAATGATTTCCATGTTATTTTGATCCAACTCAATTTGGGTCATTAGTTAGATTGTAAATATCAAGTATGTAAAAGTTTAAGTGTAGGGGTGTATCTATAAACCCCCATGATGTATTATATGTTTAAGAAATGACAGGGCAAAAGTGTACAAAAAAATGTATATATATAAAAAAAAGTGATAAAAAAATGCATGGGCTGCCATTTGCTTATGTTTATGTTTATCATAGAGTCAAGAAAAGAAAAAGAAAGAGATTGATGTATAGTTGTGTAGAGTTTGTATATCTTTGTCTGAGTCTTGGCTTAGCAACCAAATCAGCGTGTATTCTTATAAATAATTAGCTAAACCTTTCACCCCAAATTCAACCAAAAGCCACCCAAATGTATCCATCCGTTTCTGTTTCCATTTATGTTATCTTACACCTACACCCCACAACCTTTTAAAAGACCTCTTTGATAGTAATGACTAGTACTTACGCCTAAGCAATGGAGGTTTTGATCCTTTACCAAGCCTATGGTAATTTATATGCTATGACAGGTAATGAGTGTTAATTTTCCGTTTCCCATAGTTGTTATAATTTATTATACACCCGAGTGAAAGAGAGAATCCCAAACACTTATGTGAGGTACTAGTATATACTTTCTGTGCTTTTAATTACGAGGTCCTGAAGGTTGTGTTGTAAAATGCTTTTAAAGAGTAGGTTAAATGCCCCTAATATTGCTATTGTTTTGGTAGGAAAGCCCATTTGCTTGAGGTCAAGCAAATCCTAAGTGTAGGGGTATTTGATGAGGTGTCATTTTATATACTTTTCGGGGCCATTTAACCTCCCTAATTCATGCAAATATGCCTAGATTATGTGCTATATCATTTGTTTTCAGGTTTTTAGCACTTGGATGGCATTTGGAGGAAATACACTTGACTTGGGCTCATTTGGATAAGAAGCGAACAAGATTATGACTCTACACCAAAAATAATGAAGAATTGTGCATACAGAGCGTGAAGACGACGTTGGCATCATAAAGCGACGGCGTCAGGATCTTCATCGTAACGGTGTCAGAGATCCAGCGACAGCGTCAGGACGTGGCCGACTTAAAGAGGATCTAGAATCATCCACGTGGCGACGGCGTCACGACTTTAAAGCGATGCCGTCGCACCGTTTTTACTATATATACAAAAACGATTTTTGGGTTTGAAGTGTGTAACTTTGTATAACTTTTGGGAGACGAACCCTAGTCGTTCTAGCAGCTTTTTAGGTCATTTTTAAGGCATCAAAACCCTATTGTAACTAACTTCAATCCATGTTTTAATCAAGTAAGATTGTTTATCATTAATCATTCAATATGTCTATGTGTTGTTTGATTGATTTATATTCTTGCTTCTTTATAACATTCTAGGCTAAACCCTCCTTTGTATTTACTTATGATTGCATGAAACTTAGGTTGTAGATCCTTTTAATGTTGCTTCTTGTTGATGGATGTGCGCGTTAGGCTCTAGAAAACAAGCCATAAGATATTAAATTGGCATAGACGTCTAGGGAAGTGCGAGTGTGTAGAAAGGATACCATCGGTAACAGTCTTCATACTACCTTACCCCTAATATGGTTGATCCCTCTTAAGATATTTCACATGCATTTAATATACTCTTAGGGGCCTTGTAATAGTCTTCCTACTACCTGACTTGTGCGTTACCTTAACAGAATATTAAATAGACGACGGGTTCGTGTAATTCGTTCATGACTTAGGAAATACTTACACAGATCATCACAAGTGTGACAAAGCAACAGATCTAGGAGAAGCAATTTGAGGAGTAGTGCATGATTAGGTAACTACATCTTTTTATCATAAAGTTATCACCAGTAATTTAGATTATATTTAGATCAATTAGCTAAAACAAACCAACCTCTCAAAACCATGATATTTACCTGCTTTCTAAAAAACATAAAAATACAAAAAGAATCTTCTCTCAGCCCCTTAGAATTATGTTAGACCGTGTTTGAGCCTTCTCAACCTATTCCCCTAGAGAACGATAACAACCCCAAGTCTTGCCTATACTACAATGCAACGATTAGGTACACTGCCTAGGGGATTGTAAAGCTTCTTGTGAAGTCTTTACAAACTCCACATCAATTAGCAAAGCCTTCTAAGTTCAAGCTTGTGCAGAAAATTCAAGTTCACTATGTATCAATGTAATAGTGCTACTATTTTATCCATGTATTTGTATAGTTATTATAGTGTAGCTTTAGCTTTAGCTTGTTAGCAGTGTAGTTTGTAGAAATCCTAAGTTTGACTTTTGTACTTTGACTTTTATCCTATAAGTAGGACTTTGTTCTTCACATTTCATTCTAGTGAGATATTAACAGTTTTTCCCGCCTAACTGGCTTTTCTCTTAACTGTTCTCACGGTCTCAATAAACACATTGACTCAATAATAACCATTTTACAAATGGGCTAGTGGTAAAACACCTAAACTCTTTACAAGAGGTATAGGGTTCAAGCCCTACTAGGTATACATTTGAGGCAGCTAAGGAAATGGTTTGAAATGGTTACGAGATACCTCAGTTAGGCAACACAACATATATCTAAGTCAAAACCTGAACAAGGAAAGACTCATCCGTTTACCAGTTACTTTAGCTCACTAATGTTTAAGCACTTTCTAGTTATTCATAATAATACTCAAAAATAATTATAACATATCTATGTTCTTTTAGTCAATGCTTGACTATTATAATAGATGCTAAGCTGTTAACCAATCTCACTAGCAAGACAACAAGTCAACCGTCATGCTTCGAGGGTGTTTGGATGAGCATTTAGGCAGCCTTCATAAGCTTAATATGCTATGGACCAAATTTTAAAGTCAACGAAAGTCAACATAAGTCAAAGAAGAAAGTCAAACAACCACTTTACCTATTTCATGTATAAATACTCAACTAAGTGTTCATTTCATTTTAGCTATTTATTTGTAATCATCTTCTGAACTCTCTTAATTTTGTTGTAATTGTAACAAATTCATCATAGTCAATCGTTCAACTATATTTTGAATTACAATTCAATTCATGTGATTCTTGATTAGTTGTTAGTTCTTATTCTAATCATCTCAGTTCTTGTAAGTTCATATTAATTGGTATCAAAGCCTTCGATCTTGTTAGCAAGATTTTGTTATCATTCTCTTTAGTAATTCATAACCACCATTATTTTTTTCATATTTTCATTTTCGCGCCAAATCTAAAATATGTTCATAACTACTTCTTTATCCATTTTTCGATCAAAAACTTGTGTGTCAAAGTCTAGTGAGTTTGTTCAAGTTCTTGATTGAGTTGTTAGAAAGTTATTGCAAGAAAGTTAGTTACAACAGTTTTTGAAGTCATACTCTGTTTCTTGATGAAAATGTCAAGTCAAACACGATCTAGTGTAGGTGTTGATGAGGAGACTGGGGAGAGTTTAAGGGATACAATAGATTCATTAATGGGGGAGGAAATGGAGAAGTTAAGGGATGAACTATGGAAATGTAGCATGGTAACAAGGATAGAATTTCCAAGATTTAGGGGAGATGATGTAAGGGGTTGGTTGTTTAAGAGTGAGCATTACTTTAAACTTAACAACATCCCGGATGAGAGCAAGGTACATCTCATTTCTACACACTTGTTTAGTATAGTTTTATTATGGCATGAACAACTTTTGAAAGTTATGGGTAAAGATGTAGCTTGGATGATTTACAAAGATGCAATTTGCAAAGATTTGATAATGTTGAAACTGTGAAATTTTCTTGTAATAGTGTTAAGAATTCAAGTTTTAGTTAACCCTGATGATGAATTGGAAGATTTTTTTGTATATGATGGTTGTCATCAACTAAAGGATGAAAAAGATAATAATGCACTAAGGAGATGTTTGGTAATTGTAACAAATTAATCATAGTCAATCGTTCAACTATATTTCGACTTACAATTCTATATGTGTGATTCTTGATTAGTTGTTAGTTATTATTCGAATTATCTCGGTACTTGTAGGTTCATATCATAATGCCTCATTGCATTATCAAAACAAAATAGAAACTCTAATTTCATAAAGCTAATGGAATTACCAATACAGAGGATTTGGGTTGATTCATATGTACTCAGTTATTCACTCTCCTTATGTTTTTGTTTAACTTTCTTCCTTTGGTTTAGTTTGCTTCATCTTCTAGTTTCTAGCATTCTAGGGGCTTTTGCGGTTTCGGAAATGACTTTTATTCAGTCGTGGGTATGTGCGTAATTTTTAACTATACGTTTATAAGGTGATATGGTGAACGAAAACTGCATTCATTGATTTTTCGGTTCTCGTAATTTTCCGGTGGATTCTGGATTATTAATGAAGAGCATTGTTTACACCCCACCAAAATGTTACACCCAAATCGCCTTAGCCTTCCTTGTATGTACTCATTTCTAGTACATTATAATCATATTTTTAAACCCCAATTCATTATTTACTTGAGTACATGGTTGCTAAGTCAAGTCATTATTAGTGTATACAGTTTTGGGACGATTGAGATTCATGGTAGTTTTTATTTTATGGAGAAATGGGGAAGAAAGTCAAATTATTACCCCCCATACGTGCTTAATACACTCCATGTTTATTGATCCTCTCAATTCGGGTCATTAGTTAGTTTATGTTGGTGAGTATTAAAAACTCAAGTGCAGGGGTACAATTATAAACCCCAAGTCATGTATTATTTATGTTTCAGCAAATGGCAAGGCAAAAGTATACGAAAAAAATACGTAGGGGCTGCCATTTTGTTTAGGTTTATATTTATGTTTAAGAAAGTGTCGAGGAAAGAAAAGAAAGAGATTGATGTAGAGTTTGTATATTATTGTCCGAGTTTCGTCGAGTCTTGGCTTAGCAACGCCTTTTACATATATTCTTGTATACAATTAGCTTGCCACCAATCAAAATTCCCTTAAATATCCCTAACCGTGTTTCCTTTACCCTACACCTAAACATCACAACTGATGTGGAGGTTGAGAAGACTTCACAAGAAGTTTTACAATCCCCTAGGCAGTGTACATAATCCTTGCATTGTAGTATAGGCAAGACTAGGAGGTTGTTATCGTTCTCTAGGAGAATAGGTTGGGAAGGCTCGAACACGGTCTAACAAAATTCTAAGGGGTTGAGAAAAGATTCTTTTTGTATTTTTATATTTTATAGAAAGCAGGTAAATATCATGGTTTGAGAGGTTGGTTTGATTAACTAATAATTAAACCAATTATAATCTATACTCCTGGTGATAACTTTATGATAAAAAGATGTATTTACTTAATCATGCACTACTCCTCAGATTGCTTCTCCTAAATATGTTGCCTTGTCACACTTGTGATGATCTATGTAAGTATTTCCTAGGTCATGAACGGATTACACGAACCCGCCGTCTATTTAATATTCCGTTAGGGCAACGCACAAGTAAGGTAGTTTAAGGACCAGTGTTCTAAAAGGCGCGCCTTGGCGCCGCAAAAGCGACGCCAAGGCTTGAGGCATAGCCTCGTCATTACGATATGGACCTTGGCATTGGCATTAGGCGTAGCATGAGTCAAGGCGTAGAAAGGCGCGTAAAGGCACGCTAAATTGCAAGTCGTGGCGCCATTTTTAGAAGCTTTTAGAAAAAAATTGGGCTATTTTGTATTTGGGCTATTTCCTTTTGGGCTTAGTAATTTTTAACTCAATTTTAAGTAGTAGTGAGTATATGACCACGAAGACTACAAGTTCATATTGCTTTATGCATAGAATCTTTTGTAAACTTGATATGTATATGAAATATGATATTATTATATAAATTTATAAATATTATTTTGCCGCTATAGTCACGCCTTGAAATACGCCATGGCTTCGCAAAGGCTCCTAAGCATGAGGCGTGGCCATGCCGCCACGCCACGCCTCACGCTATTTATAACCTTGATGAGGACTATTACTGTAAAACCTAAAAATCTCAACAAGTGTAAAATTACCAAAATACCCCTAATGCAAGAAAATTTCATAAAAGCTTAAATAAAATTCATTTAAATGTTAGAAATTATAAAAATGAAACATATGCAATCATGAAATTTATGTAAGATTAAAATATCTTATATTATGCAAGAAAAATAATTATTACTTATATATATGTATTTTGCCGAAATTATGTATATTTATTTATTTATAACTTTACAAATTAAATAAAATAAAATTAGGATAATTACAAAAATAATTTGGCAAGTTAAAATTCTGATTTAGTATATTTTTAAAAGCCCTAAAATTCGGCCAAAGACTCTATGTTATCCCTTATACATTTTATTTAATTAAATCTCTAAAAACAAACACACGAAAACCCTAAAATCACAAAAAGAGGTGGCACAAAATTATTCCAAGGCAAGGACGAATTTTCTAAGGTGATTTGAAGGTCAAGTATTGTGGGAAAAATAGTGGGAAGATTGTTTAAGGTTTGGTTCGATTGTGGTATTTGTTTTGGGTTCGAATTAAGCAACCGGGTTCAATAATTCATTAAATAATCAAGAATCATCAAAGGTATTTTTGTATCTCAATTTTCATCATATTAATTCGTTCTATGCATGAGAAAAATTATCATGCATGTTATTTTGATTTTATAAATTAAAGCATGTTCGAAACCCTAATTTTTAGCTAATTATGAAATCGGCACAAATAAGATTTTTACAATTGATTTTATATTTTTATAAGGTTTTTCATATCACATATAACTCAGATAAATTGTTGGAAAAATTTAGGAAGGATTCGAATAATTATTGGGGATTTATCATTGTTTGCCGATTTCGAATTAAAGGAAAAAGGAAAGAAATAAAATTAGGGTTAGGGTTTTGATAATTTTTCCAGGTGAATTTAATGCCAATGATTGGGAAATAATTATGTTTGTGATTGGGAAAAATTTAATTAGGGTTTTAGTGATTTATTTGTTATCCGATTTGCTATTTAAAAGTATAAGGACTTGTTTTGTAATTTCTGAAACTATGGGGTCTGTTTTAAACATGTTATTATAAGTATTATAATCTGTATAAAATAAGTTGGGGGGTATAAAATGTCATATTGATATTATTTTGGATTAAAATGGTTAATTACATATAATAAGTAATTAGAAATTAATTAATTAAAATAGAGGGACTGAAATTGTAAATTCTGAAAAGTGGAAGGTTTGGTTAGTATTTAATGTATAAAGTATGAATTTGTCATATTTGAATCTATAAGGACTTGTTTTGTAATTATGGATAATTAAAGATATTGTTTAAATAATTAATAAACAAAAAGGGCTAAATATGTAAATTGTGTAAATTAAGGGTTTGACTTGTAAATACAGAAAATGGAAGGTATAATCTGAATAAAATGTGAAACTTTGATATTTACACTTTTAACCTTGAAAATTGTTGATTTTGTATATTAAACCCTAAAATATGGAAAGTTGTCATATTTAACCCTAAACTTGTAAGGTTGACATATTAAGTCCCTAAACTATTCAAAATACTTAATAGAATCTCAAATGATGAATATTACTAATTTTGGAAACTTACTAAAAATGGAAACTTACTAAAAATGGAAACTTACTAAAAATGGAAAGTTACTAAAAATGGAAAGTTACTAAAAATGGAAAGTTACTAAAAATAGAAAGTTACTAAAAATGGAAAGTTACTAAAAATAGAAAGTATAACTTAAATGAATGGTTTGTAATTCGAATTTATCATTTCTTTAGGTTCGGTCAAGAGGGAGTGATTTTGATATTCCTGTGGTGTTTTCTTTGGTTATTGCTTTGCTTCGGAATAAGGTACAGATATTCTGACCTTATCGTTAAGGTTTCTCATGACATATTCCTCTCTATCTTTGATTACTTATGTGATTTGCTTCATTTGCTCTGAGCCTTTTATCTTGGTTCTCTTATATGATCTGTTATTATGTTCTATTTGAACCCTGCTATGCTACCTTTGATATTTGAACCTTTGACATTGAACCTTTGCTATGATCCCTTTGAAATGAACTTTGATATGACTTTGCTTTGAACCCTTCAGTTTGAGAACCAAGCCACTATTTGTTTCCTAGCCATGAAGGTAACATGGCCGTGTCATTGATGCACCTTTGGCATGACTCATGTGTGAGTGAGTGATTTCTCACGCCGTCCCCCATTTGATATTATATGTGCACTATGAAGATTATTATTTGTTTAAGGGGCGTATGGATGCATCCTAGATTTGTTTTGTATTCGATGGATTATGACATTATGATATTTGGATATTTGGTGACTGATGATTGGGTGCAATCCACGTCTTTCACAACAGACTTTGGAGCTCATGACTCCATGGTCACTTTGATATGATTTGTTTGGGCTTGGTGATTGAACTTAACCTAATTTGATTCTCTGATTCATCTTACCTTACACTATGATTTGATCTTCTGATTTGTCTTACCATATATTTGTATCCCTTTGATCATGTATTGTGATATCCTTTGTACCTTGTATCGTATCCTTTGATTTCCGTTATCTTTTGCATTCGATTATATATATATGTTCACTGGGCTTTGTAAGCTCAGCCGCACTTTCTTTTCCTGCGGCAGGTATCTAAGCTAGGAGCTGGGGTTGCTTTCGGGTTATGAGTGCTGAGTGTGGACTTACCCTAGAGATCTTAGTTTTGATATATGATTTGTTACTTTTCAAGACATTTGTTATTTCGGTTATTTCGTTTGGATATGTCTGTCTTTGAAGAACTTATGTACCTTAAGTCATGTTTTTCCTTGGTTATTTATTTAAGACTTCCGCAGTTATGCTGTGTTCTGGTTATAGTATGCTTTTGCTGTCACAACCATATTTGTAATAACTTCTACCCTTTTGTGTCGGGCGTACAGTAACAAAGAAGAGAAACATTTGAATAATGAGTTTCACTAAAGGCAATGCGAATCTAACCTTAGTGATCAAGAAGATAACAATGAAATGAAATGCAAATAGTGAATAACCAAAAAGCTTTAATATTATTAAGAGAATAATACGAGTACTCTAACAGTACTAGGGTTTACAAAACCTTAAAGCTATGAGAGTAGTATGTGAAAGATGTGTAATCTATGATGAGCAAGATTGAAGTTCTACTCTAACCTAAGGACTCCTTTTATAGCACAAGGAGCCCTGTACAAGATAAGACCTAAACCGTATCTCCTAAATATATGAGATATACACAAGATACATTCCAAATATAACAATAACGCTCTTTATGACTTCTGAGTAATCTTATCCTTCATCAGCATGGAAAAGTCCTTTAAGCAGTGGAAACCTTTGGCAGTGGTAGAGATACACTAATATGGAAAAATCTCTAGCAGTGGGAACCATATAACTAATCATGGAATGCCTTTAGCATTTATTCCCAACAATCCTCCCCTAAACTGATACTTCATTCTGTATGTCTAGTTTCAGAATAGAAATGATTTATCTAGAGAGGAGCTTCAAACACTCTTATTCCTTCTTGATCTGTTCTCTAATTTAATTGATCATCTGAATTTAAGTAATCATCAAACTCAACTTACTTTACACTTATGATCAATCATCTTACCCACAGCAGTGTAGTCTTTGGAAGTGGATATCTCAACATCATCAAGCATGAATATAACATACCTACCATTATCAAGCCGTGACTCACATATTGGGACAACCTCCAACTGACTTAATAGGTGCTATCAAACTACCATAAACCATCATTAGCAATAGGTCCAAACATTACCTTTAAAGGCCAGAATAAGATATTTTTTCCACCAAGTCACACTTCGTATTTCCTTCCCTAAACCATCTTTGAACACAGCTTCCATAGAGTCACCATGTCATCTCAGACAAACTTGCAGGTCCTGATAAACTGAATGGATCTTTGCAGCCTATAAAGGATGATAGCCAGGATGTATAAATACAAATGACTATATAGAAACAATGATTATGAATACTATGTGTTAATGCGGAATCTTAACACAGGTACTAAGAAGAACAATGAACAACTGAATAACAACTTTATTAATGTGTTCTTGAGGATTACAGATTGCTAACTATGATATTGTATATGATTTGCTAAGCTTGTGTATTTGTCTGTGTTCCTCTCTATTCGTCTCTGTATTAAACTATGCCAAAAGTGATCCTTTTCTAAAATATCTCATAAATATCTTTTAAATATCTTCTTAACGGTACTAACTAACTTTCTACTAACGGTACTAACTAACTAACAGTACTTAATACTTTGTACTGTCGGTACTAAGTATAACTGTCAGTACTAACTATTTGTACTGTCGGTACTAAGTTAAGAAAACATTAATCCTAACAATCCTCCCTTAAACATGAATGTTAAACTATTTTAACTTCATGTTTCTTCAATCCTTTAAGCTTCTTTTAACGCACAGAGGATGTATCCAAACATTCTTTATCATTTCTTAATCTTGTACACTCTATCCTTCTTTAGCAGCAACCTTGTCTTTTCAGCAATTCAGCAACATCTTTTCAGCTACTCAGCAACATCTTGTTACCTACAATCCAACTA
Organism: Tanacetum coccineum; assembly: GCA_026074375.1. Classification (NCBI taxonomy): domain Eukaryota; kingdom Viridiplantae; phylum Streptophyta; class Magnoliopsida; order Asterales; family Asteraceae; genus Tanacetum; species Tanacetum coccineum. The sequence goes on along the minus strand of BQNB010007324.1, from coordinate 18,997 downwards.
AGTTGGCTTTGTAGTTTTTGGCAAACTACCAGCCATTAACGGATTTGATGTTCCTTTACCAGTAGCCGTTTGCTCTGGGATAGATAACTCTTCATCTAAGAATATGGTGAGTTAATTACCATACAGTTTTTGGTAAACTGTCAACCATCAACGGATTTGATTTGTCTTTACCAAATACCGTTTGTGTTTGGACTAGCCAATGCTTCATTGTCATAACATGGTGCATTGATAAACCATATAGTTTTTAGCAAACTATCAGCTATCAACAGATTTGAGTAGTCTTTACCAAGAACTGTTTGATCTTGGACTAGCCAACTCTTCACCAAGAAGCAAGGTGAGTTGACTCTCTTTCAAGCAAAACATATTTCACGAAGTACAATTGTAAAGAGGGGATTGAGCAACAAAGGCACAATGAAACAAATCACAGTACAAGTAACAATAATATACTGAAATATTCCACTGATACATAGAGAGATTTGGGTTCAACAAAAAAAAAGAGAACCATACTAAAACTGCTTTCCATTCCCAGCTCTCCGTTTTGACTGTTTTTAGCTTTATTTTTTGTCCTTTCATGAATATCCGTTTCCTGCACATACAAATGCAAAACAAACAAATATTAGGAGCAATTTTTGTCTGTTTTTTGTCATTTAGGCCCTCGTTTTTATATTAGTATAAAATATGTGTAATAAGCACATAATACCTTCTATTAAGATCATCTGTTTGATTTCAAAAAAGGGACAATCACAGCAAGTTTGGTTTTTGTATTTTGAATAATAGGTTGGAAAAATCACCAATTATTGCCAAAGATCTAAACTTATTGAATTAACATAGTCTCTAAACTATTTTCCAATAAATAAAACTATCACTTTTAAAAGTGGTGGTCTTTGCATAGATTGCCCTTCTAGATATTTGTCGAAATCCATAGATCGATCCAAGCTTTAAAATACTATATATTTTAAAAATCTTGAGTGACCTTGCTCTTGATACCAATTCTAGAAATACCCCATACTAAGATATTGTCGTGTCCTCACGCAATGTTATGAAGTAAACACTTAAAGAAAACCAAGAATCTCAATTTACTTCGACTAATAACCTCGAAAAGTAGCTAAGTGTTTGTCAAGGGGAGCTAAAGAATCAATAGCTTCGACAAGTCCCGTTTTCACCATTTTTTTTTATATGTACACTAATTATCCCTAATATTTTTGGATTTTTCCTTTTTCTTTTCTCAACTAACTGTTTGACTTCCTTTATTTTATCAACACTGGGATCATAGAATGAGAAGCGCCCATAGAATAATCTATGGATGTCCGGACGGATAAATTCAATATCGTCCCCATTTCACTCGTCCCAAACAATCGTAAAAAACAAATCACCGTTTAAGTAAACAAGGTAAAGACTAACACTACTTATAACTATGACTTGTCACGTTTTCGCTCCCAAACATATATTCTATTAGAGTGATTGTGCTTAATTTTAAGTTAAATTTACGATCGACAGATTTTAGAAAGTATATAGTTATTGCATAACGATATTCTAAAGAAATCTGGGAAAAGACTAATCAACCCACCAACCAGCATATTCTTGATAGATCACTAGCCGAGTTTTGACTTAGGTATATCAGGTGAGACCTACATGATTAATGGTGTTCACAATGTAATAGCGGGATACTTCATTCACCATTTATGAGCTGAATTCCTAGATTTTTAACCGTTGAAATAAACCAAATAACTTACTCAAAGCACGCAAACAACAAAATTTTAATGATCTCATTGGTGAGATCCCTGTAACGACCTTTCTTCTTTCTTTGAACGTCCCAGCCTCATCGGCTAAGAGCCCAGGTTTTTGACACCCACACGGATAATACTTAATCGAAATAATCACCGCGACGCAAACCAACAACTTTTGAAGTCTTAAAGCAGAGTTTTCTTAGTCAAAAGTATACTTGAGTTATAAAAAGAAAATCTATATCCCATAAAATTTTTTTATTTATTGCTATAATACTATACTACCTGTCACATTAACATGACTACAACATCGGGCCAGACAGCCTCCGACAAATACCGTAGTGACTTAGTCTTGACGACTGGTTTCTTAATGAAAAACACTAACGAATGCCCTTGGCATTTATTACTCACTATGGGCCTTGTTATTGAAGACTGCAACATCGGTTGTGAGCGGCAATATGCAGTAAACCCTTTTAAACACCAACCTTTATATATTTATTAAATTTTTTTTATCATTTTTCCATCTATTTTTTTTCTTTTTTTTTGCAACATATTTTCCGTAAAAGAGAAAAATTTTTGTTTATAAAGCTCAAGTATCAAGCCTGAACTAAGATGATTATTTTTGTTCCGAAAGAGCTTCTTTTTAGAAAATGACGGTTTAAAGTTAAAAGCAAATTAAGCACGATTTAAATATTTAGTCAGGTTAAATCTTCAGGGAGAAAAAGCGACTAGTTACCTATAAGCTATAAAGATAATCCAATATATTCCGTGCTTAGCATCCTACTTGTAAATAACACTATCATTTTCCGTTCTTCGCAAATTTAAAATCCCTAATAAAAGGATCCGCGAATGCTTAGCCTAATAAACTTTCGTTTATTAAATGGTTAAGGAACAAAGCTCAGGCTCAACACGCCCGACCGAGTCAAAATTTATTCTCATTATACCCATTAGGAAAGTCAAAACTGTGACAAAACACTTATTTTATTTTTAAAAATTTTTTAAATTTTCCTTTTCTTTTTTGGAATTTTGGTGGTGAAAACGGGATTATGTAACAACAACGGCTGCAGGCAACAATCAAATCGAATATCCCCCCCCCCCATACTAGAGCAAACAATCGACCTCGGATGTTTTAAGGGGTACCTACGTAAATCTAAGGCCTTTATAAGTGTGTGACCACAAGATAAAAACGTTTAGTACCATTAGATTTGGATATTGGATTTCCAAAATGAAGCTGAGGATGTGAAACTCTTGTGGATGAAGGGTAAAACTGCAAGCACGAGAGTCTTCACAATCCCGGAAATCCTGGACATACAACACAAAACACACAAAACATGGACAAAACATGGGTAATGGAAGAGGTAAGCCTCCTCACACAAAAAAACACTTATTCATTACTACATACTACTACTACGATAAGCATGGGGTGCCTCTCATGAAGCGCTTGTTTAAGGTCGCTATGCTTGACCCGTCCCCGAATTTATTGTCCAGGTCAGTGTTTGGAGGTTCCGGGACAACCTCGGTGTATGTCCCTTCCAAAAAGTGTTTCAAACCGATGACCATCATCACTTGAAATTTGGCCCAAGGAGTTTTTGGATACTCGAGACAGTGCCATATGGAAAAACTTAGGTTACAGTGAATGGTCCAGACCAATGGGATTTCAACTTGCCAGAGAAAATCTTTAATCAAGAGTTAAAGAGGAGAACTTGATCACAACGTTAAGAAAACGCGGTTTTTGATCTTGGCTTCGTGGATCCTCTTGGTTATCTCTTTATAGATCAAAGAGTTTTCATAGGCATGATCACTGATATGTGTAAAATACACATATCCGTTTGTACCTAAAATAACCCAATTAAACCCAAAACAGATCAAAAATGGAAAAAATATGCTTGTATTTTTTGTGTTTGGTGTATGCAGGTACGGATAAGTCAAAAATATCAAGAAAACGGACACGAGAATCAGAAGAGTACAAAGCCGAAGTCCTCAGCCAAATCTTAGCCCATTTCTCCTTTTAATAAAACACAAGGGCCAATCTTGCAATTCCCGAAAGTTATTTATAACATAAAATAGGGAAAAGAAGAAAATGACCATTTTGTGTAAAACCCCCAAAACTAACAACAGTTTTAACTGTTGAAATTGGCCCAAACCATTACTAATCATTGTCCCCTCAGTTTTCAACCCCATGAGTAAAAAAGAAAGGGTTTTATGGAAAATTAAAGGGCTAGATGGTCAATTAAGGAGCTCATATGTGCAAGGCAAGGGTCAAATCAGTCTTTCCAATGGATTCATTAGCTCAAGATCAAGATCAAGCCACGTGGACATAGCAAAGAAACACAAGGAAGGTGGGATTTTGTGCTAAATCACTCAGAAAACTAGCACAATGTCATATCAAAGGAATGCCACGCTGGCAATCCTTAATTGTGCACATATTGATCCAACGTCCCACAACATAGATCAAATGATTGAAGGGAATGGAAGGCAGAGATTAAATGATAAGGAAATGAGCTCAAGAGGCTAGAAAGGTTTTCTTCGTTTCAGTCTATAAATAGCCCTCCACTTCTCACACTACAAAATAGTAAAAAGATCCTCTTTTTATCTTCTTTTTATCTAGTTTTTAGTAATTTAGTCTAGCTTAAATTCGTATTTTTTCTTAAATGTAACTTTCCTTTTTCAAGTAATGTAATCAGCTTCTTTAATTAATGAAACTCAGTTTTTATTTGTCATAAGCTCTTCTTATTTTCAACCTTTAAGCTCTCTTAATAAGCCAAATTGTCTCAATAAGCTAATAAGCTCATATTAAGCTCTTTCAGTCTATAAGCTGAAATAGAGCTACTTGAATTCAGTATTAATCTTACTTAAACCTTTAATCAGTTTAATCTTACATGGATCTTATTGGATTTGAGCTTTTGGAAGGGGATCTTAACTTGGAAGAGATCCCAAGGACTTATATCCTAGCTTATTAATAAGCTAGGAAGCTTGTAGCTGCCTTTATTGGTTCCTTTTGTTTAGCTAAAGGATAAAGTAAGTTTCTCTTTTCAATTGTCTCTAATTTCAGTTTTAAATTGCTTAGTTGTAGTTTATATGCTTAATATTGCTTATTTGCTTATTCTCTTTGCTTATTAATGTTTAAATATCTCTTCTAGTGCTTATTAGTTATATTTTCTAGTCTGTTTTTGATAGTTATAGATCATTAGTTACTAATTTCTGTCATAAAAACTTTTAAAAAAACCAAAAATATAGTAAAATAGTTTAGATCTTAGATTAAGGCTAATTTAGTTGTTAAGTTTTGTTAATTAAGTTTGTTTTAAGCTAGTTTTTATCTGGTATTTAGCACTTGTTCATTAAATTTCAACTTAAAAGCTTTTCTAAAAATCTGTCATAATGATAAAGGGGTGTTTGGTTTAGTGCACTTTGACCTCTAAGAATTTCACTTGTGAATTTGTTGATCTAAGTCCTTTAGGTTTAGATCTTGCTTCCATTGTGTTTATACACTCAATTTGAGTGTGATTTAGTGCAGGGTTTCCCTTAGGAAACCTGCACTCTTGATTTGCACTTGTGTAAAAGTGCACCAGTACCAACTATAAGTTAGTACTGCTACCAGTACTGCTACCAGTACCAACTATAAGTTAGTACTGCTAGCTTAGATTTTAGCGAGGAATTCAAGTAGGATTAAGTTTAGTTATAGCTTATCTTAAATTTAGTTTTAGTTTTCATTTTCTAGCTTATTTCATTGCTTAATTCTGTTCTTAAAAGTCCATTTGCATCAGCAGTACCTTCAAGTGAAAGTACTGCTGAACCTTTACACTAGCAGTACTAACATCAGTTAGTACTGCTGACTTCTGGGCTTAATTTAGAACAGTAATTATAGTATTAGTTTAAATCAAATTTAGTAGGATTTATTATTCATGACAAGCTTTAATATATTTAAGTCTTTAAATCTGTTTTTCTACTTATTGTCTTAGCTTATTGCTGTCAAAAAGTCCATAAAAAATCTAAAAGCATAGGAACTTAAGTGGAGCTAACCTAGCTAATTACGCTTTTAATTCTAGATTATAGCTTATTTAGAAGGAAATAATAAGTAATTAATATCCCTTCAAAGTTTAGAGTCCAGTTTAGTTTTTTTAAGGATTTTAGCTTATTTGGATCTTTGTGTTACTATTGCATATTTTCTGATTTTGCATGTTTTCATGTAATAATTTTTAGTAGTTTAAAACACTCTAAGCTTAGTTTTCTTTGCATTTATAGATTAAGCTCATCATAAGCTAATTAGAACTTCTTTCCTTTTTCATTTTGAGCTAATTTTGAGTTTTTTATAGCTTATTTTCTAAAATCAAAGGTTAAGCCTTACTTTCTGAGGTCAGTTTAGGAATAAGCTCTTATTGAGCTTATTTGTGAGTTTCAGCCCAAGTAGCCTTTATTAATTTTGTTCCCACTAGCTTTCTTTACAACTTTGCTCTTTTAAGTTTTTGATAATAAGCACTTTTTAATTTCAACTTATTTTTAAGCTTTTTGGACTTAGTCTGTTGTCGGGATAGATTTTCAGGGTAGAATATGTAACTTTTCAATTTTCATTGTTTTACAGTTGATTCCTCTGTTAGTAAGTTGTTTTCCTCGTTAGTCCTTTTCCTTTTTGCACCATTAGTCCTTAGTTAAGAATTTAATTAAGTTTATTAGTTTTAATTAGTAATTAGGGTTAGATTTTAATTAGTTTAATTAAACTTTTATAAAAAGATAAAAATTAGGGCTTTTATTTTTTAATAATTTTCGGCAATTTTTTTTCTTTATTTAGTGAAATTTTAGTTTACATTTTTAGGGATTAAAATTTGTTTACTTGCTTAATTGTCATTATTTGTTGCTTCTTAATTAAGTAGTAATAATAGCTTATCCAAAATATCTTTGCTTCATTCAAATCAGAATCCGAACTAGAACGTGGTTTCAATTTCACTAGTCGTTGGGGAAACGACCCGGGTGATCATACTTACCCGGTTTAATATACGTATTTTATATTATATTATATATATTTTTGAGAGTGAATTTTCCTTAGGGAATTTTCTTAATTTCTCTTAAGGTTATATTTTACGTGTATAAAACTCGCAATCAGTTTTTGGCGCCGTTGCCGGGGATCGAACCCGGGTCACCCGCGTGACAGGCGAGAATACTTACGACTATACTACAACCCAATTAAACCCAAAACAGATCAAAAATGGCAAAAATATGCTTGTATTTGTGTTTGGTGTATGCAGGTACAGATAAGTCAAAAATATCAAGAAAACAGTCAAAAACGGACACGAGAATCAGAAGAGTACAAAGCCGAAGTCCTCAGCCAAATCTTAGCCCATTTCTCCTTTTAATAAAACACAAGGGCCAATCTTGCAATTCCCGAAAGTTATTTATAACTTGAAATAGGGAAAAGGAAGAAAAGGACCATTTGTGTAAACTCCCCAAACTACAACAGTTTTAACTGTCGAAATTTGGGCGCCAAACCCATTTACTATTCATCGTCTCCCCCGTTTTCACCCCATGGTAAAACAAAGGGCTTATGGAAATTAAAGGGCTAGATGGTCAATTAAGGAGCTCATAAGTGCAAGGCAAGGGTCAAATCAGTCTTTCCAAAGGATTCATTAGCTCAAGATCAAGCTCACAAGCCGCGTGGACATACAAAGAAACACAAGGAAGGGGGGGGGGTGGGAATTTTTGTGCTAAATCACTCAGAAAACTAGCACAATGTCATATCAAAGGAATGCCACGCTGGCAATCCTTAATTGTGCACATATTGATCCAACGTCCCACAACATAGATCAAATGATTGAAGGGAATGGAAGGCAGAGATTAAATGATAAGGAAATGAGCTCAAGAGGCTAGAAGGTTCTTCGTTCAGCTATAAATAGCCCTCTCTTCTCACACACGAAGGATCCTCTCTTTTTATCTTCTTTTTATCTAGTTTTTAGTAATTTAGTCTAGCTTAAATTCGTATTTTTTCTTAAATGTAACTTTCCTTTTTCAAGTAATGTAATCAGCTTCTTTAATTAATGAAACCACAGTTTTTATTGTCAATAAGCTCTTTTATTTGCAAACCTTTAAGCTCTCTTAAAGAGCCAAATTGTATCAAAAGCTAATACGCTCATATTAAGGCTCTTTTCAGTCTATAAAGCGAAATAGAGCGTACTTGAATTCATTTTAATAATTATGGTTTATTAATCCTTACATAAACCTTAATCAGTTTAATCTTACATGGATCTTATTGTATTTGAGCTTTTGAAGGGATCTAACTTGAAAGAGATCCCAAGACTTATGATCCTAGCTTATTAAAAAAGCTAGGAAGCTTGGTAGCTGCCTATTATTGGTTCCTTTTGTTTACTAAAGGAAAAGTAAGTTTTCTCTTTTTCAATTGTCCCTCTAATTTCAGTTTTTAAATTTGCTAGTTGTATTTATATGCTTAATATTGCTTATTTGCTTATTCTCGTTGCTTATTATGTTTAAATATCTCCTTCTAGTCTTATTAGTTATATTTTTCTAGTCTGTTTTGATAGTTATAGATCATTATTACTAAATTTTTCTGTCATAAAAACTTCTAAAAAAAAAAAACCAAAAATATAGTAAAATCAGTTTAGATCTTAGATTAAGGCTAGATTTAGGAGTTGTTAAGTTTTTGTTTAATTAAGTTGTGTTAGGCTTGTTTTGTTTATCTGGTTTTAGCACTTGTTCATTAAATTTCAATTTCTTTAAAAGCTTTTCTAAAAATCTTCATAAAGATAAAGGGGTTTTGTTTAGCACTTGAACCTCTAAGAAATTTCACTTGGAATATTGTTGATCCTAAGTCTTTAGGTTTTAGACTTGCTTCCATTGTGTTTATACACTCAATTTGAGTGTGATTTTCTAGTGCAAGGTTTCCTTTAGGAACCTCATCTGGAATTTATCACTTAGGGTAAAAGTTGCCCCAGTAAACCACTAAAAGTAGTACTGGCAATACCAGTAACTCAACTTTACCATCTATAAATTAGTACGCTAGCTTAGAGATATAGCGAGGAATTCAATAGATAAAGTTTATTATAGCTTATCTTAAATTTAGTTTTTAGTATTCATTTTCTAAGCTTATTTCATTTCGTATTTCTGTTCTTAAAAGTCCACTTGCATCAGCATACCTTCAAGTTAAAGTACTGCTGAAACCTTTACACTAGGCATAATAACATCGAGATATATTGCGACCTTCTAGCTTAATTTAGAACAGTAATTTTAGGATTTAGTTTATCAAATTTAGTAGGATTTGAGTTTTCATATAGCTTAATATAGTTTAAGTATTTAAATCTGTTTTCTAGCTTATTGTCTTAGCTTATTTTGCTGTCAAAAAGTCATAAAAAATCTAAAAGCAGTAGGAACTTAAGTGGAGTCTAAACTAGCTAATTCAGCTTTTAAGTCTAGATTTTATAGCTTATTTAGATGGATAATAAGTAGATTAATAAGTCCTCAAAGTTTTAGAGTCCAGTTTAGCTTTTTAAGGATTTTAGCTTATTTGGATTTTGTGTTACTTTGCTTATTTCTGAGTTTGCTTGTTTCATGTTTAATTTTAGTAGTTTAAAAGCACTTCTAGCTTAGTTTTCTTTGCATTTATAGATTAAGCTCATCATAAGCTAATTAGAACTTCTTTCCTTTTTCATTTTGAGCTAATTTTGAGTTTTTTATAGCTTATTTTCTAAAATCAAAGGTTAAGCCTTCCTTTCTGAGGTCAGTTTAGGAATAAGCTCTTATTGAGCTTATTTGTGAGTTTCAGCCCAAGTAGCCTTTATTAATTTTGTTCCCACTAGCTTTCTTTACAACTTTTCTCTTTTAAGTTTTTGATAATAAGCACTTTTTAATTTCAACTTATTTTTAAGCTTTTTGGACTTAGTTTGTTGTCGGGATAGATTTTCAGGGTAGAATATGTAACTTTTCAATTTTCATTGTTTTACAGTTGATTCCTCTGTTAGTAAGTTGTTTTCCTCGTTAGTCCTTTTCCTTTTTGCACCATTAGTCCTTAGTTAAGAATTTAATTAAGTTTATTAGTTTTAATTAGTAATTAGGGTTAGATTTTAATTAGTTTAATTAAACTTTTATAAAAAGATAAAAATTAGGGCTTTTATTTTTAATAATTTTCGGCATTTTTTCTTTATTTAGTGAAATTTTAGTTTACATTTTTAGGGTAAAATTTGTTTACTTGACTTAATTGTCATTATTTGTGCTTCTTAATTAAGTAGTAATAATAGCTTATCCACAATATCTTGCTTCAATTCAAAATCGAATCCGAACTAGAAACGTGTTTCAATTTTCACTAGTCCGTTGGGGAAACGACCCGCGATCATACTTTACCCGGTTTAATATACGTATTTTATATTATATTATATATATTTTTGAGAGTGAATTTTCCTTAGGGAATTTTCTTAATTTCTCTTAAGGTTATATTTTATATATATATATTACGTGTATAAAACTCGCAATCAATCACGAAGTTCATTAAGTTCATTGAGTTGAACTTTTCTGTGATCACCCGCGGTTTTGATATCAAAGTGTGTATGCTTAAGGGCCCAGTAGGCTTTGTGCCTAACATCGAGACCGGGTAAGAATGACATGGCCTTTCCATAACAAGCCTTGTACGAGTGCACCGATGGTTGTTTTTGTAAGCAGTTAACTAAGGCCCAAAATGCTCATCTAGTATAAAAATATAAAAAAATAAAAATAATAGAGAAATAATATAATATTAAGAAAAAAAAAAAAAAAGAAAATAAAGTATATAAAAAGTGTGGGGGAAAAAATAGATGATCCGACTAAGAGCAACGGTTTTCCAACCTTCGTCCTCCGCGCTATGGTCCATCAAGAATTCTTTCAACCAAGATTGGATACCATCAACCTGCCCACAGTTGTTTTGGGTGATATGCGGTGGACGACATGAGTGACTCTGTATTTAAGGACGACCTTTGCAAATTGGTCATTGCTTAAATGTTCCGCTATCACATATGATTGCACGAGGGCAACCGAATCTGGCGAAGAGAGATTTTTTATTTTTATTTGAGAAATTGCAAACAACTCGGAGCGTCATTGTGGGGATAGCACTTTTGCTTAACCCATTTCCCGACAAGTATCGACCCACGAGTATATATATTTTTCCCTCTTGAAGACGGGAACTGCCCCATGCAGTCAATACCACCAAACGTCAAGATTTCACAAACTTGGATGGAATTTTGAGGCACTCATCACTAGTGAAATTTTCCTTGACGGCTGGCACGATTCGCAGTTTTAACCAACTCGTGGCATTTTTGTAAATCGTGGGCCAATAGGAAACCTGGCATCAAGACTCTTTGCGGTGATATTTGCACCATGATCTCTCACCCGTCGGGTCCATTATGGCAAGCTTCCGAGGAGTCGAGAGCTTCCTTGCCGTGCACACAACCGCCGGATCATTGATCCGCACAATAACTTAAACAAGAAGGGTCGTTCCAAAAGTATTGTTAGACACGATCTTTGAAAAACTTTCTTATTCTGCTGGGACGACATTCCTTTGATCACAAAATTCCCCGCATGTAGTTTTGGCAAATCGGCCCAAACTACGGGGGCATTATCAACAACACGAAAAGTAACCATCCCATGTCTCGGAGAGGAAATGTTTTTCGTAATTTCCTTTTTCTCGAGCTCACTTTGATGGGGATTTCAAGTCAAGAAAGGAGGTCGCGCGAAATTTCTGCTCCTTTTTTATCACACGAAACCGACATCAAATCGTGGAGCAACTAAAATCTAAAACCGGAGCAATCTTGGCTTAGCATCCTGCAAGCAAGCAGGTACTTGAGAGCCGAATGTCCGTAATATACTATCTTTGGACAAGACAAGATAGGGACGGAATTTCTCAAAAGCATACACTAAACAGCAAGTAATTCCTTTATCCGTTGTAGTGTAATGTGCCTTGAGCATGCGCGGTCAAAGTTTTGCTTGCATAGTGTTTCGCTGGAAGTGCTTGGTCTTACGTTGCCCAAGGACTGCCCCAACATCAAATCACTTGCATCACAACATGATTCAAAGGCAATCCCAATCGGGAGCAACTAGAATTGGAGCCATGGGTTAACTCTCATCTAAAGGGTTTCCAAATGCTCGATGCATTCCTTCAAGAAGATAAACGGAATTTCTTTTTCAAGAGAGGATCATAAGCCTGGCGATTTTGGGAAAAATCCTGAATAAAAATGCGGTAGAATCCGGCGTGACCGAGAAAATTGCGAATACCCTTCACGGTAGTGGGATGAGGCAATTTTGCAATGACATCAACTTTTTTCCTTATCAACCTCAATCCCCGGATTTTATGAAATCTTATGGCCAAGGGAGGATGGATACTTGTTAATTCGTTATGGATGGCTAATCCCTTCCTTTGACCATAAAAGTCATTTTTCCCCAAATTTAGCAGCAAGATGGGTGTCCTTCACAACTTTGTAGCAATTTTGTCTAAATGGGAAAGGGCAAGAGGAGAAAGAATCACCGAAAACCCGAGAAAATCATCCATGAAGACTTCCATGGTTTTTTTTGACTCATATCATGAAAATTGCAACCTACACCTTTGGAACGAGCCCGGTGCATTGCCATAACACCAAAAGGCAATGCGATCGTATAGGCAAATGTCCCGTAAGGCAGGTGAAGGTAGTCTCTCTTTGATCAAGTGGGTCCAATTGGATCCATGAAAGTAGCCGGAGAATCCGGCCAAAAAGCCAATAGTACTCATTTCCTCCTACCCGCTAATCTTTCAGCATCTGTTCCATAAATGGCAATGGAAATGTCTTACGAGTTGCATCATTGAGTTTTCGGTAATCGATGCAAACTCGCCATCCCATACCAACCTAGTGGGTATTAAACTCATTTTCCATTTTTACCACGTTATGCCTCCCCTTCTTAGGGACAACAATGAACCGGGCTTACCCAGGGACTGTCAGTGATAGTGTAAATTAAACCTGGCACCAAGATTTGATAACTTCTTCTTAATATATAACCTCAATTGATTTTTGGGGTAAACCCTCTCTAAATGATAACACGGGTTTGGCACTTTTCCCCCCTCGCATCAAAAATCCAATGGGGTGCAAAACTGTGGATCTATCCCTTAATATCAAAATGCCTTTATCCAAGCTATGGCATATGGTTTGTATGACCTTAATGAACCTTGACGTGGCGGTTTTATCCTCATGCTTTCAAGTTTTTTAGCGATTATGACGGGGTAATTTGTCATCACCCTCCAAAAATCATACTCAAGATGGATGGTAATCTCTGAGTCAAGGTCGGGAGATCTTCAAACATGAGATTTAATCATATCAGGCACATTGATTTCACAAACTGGTGACATAGGGAGATTATGGGGTCACTATTGATACACAACTATTAGAACAATTCCCTCAAGATAAACGTATCACCCCTCAGAATCATAGATCCATCAACACGTGGGGTATTGATCATCATGTTCAATGAAATTCATCGATCTCTTCATTGGAAAATCACTTCCTCCGAAGGGAGTAGTGAAAGATGAAGCGAGAACGATCATAAGGTCCCGAAGTAGAAGTGGGATTGCCAACTTTAGAAATTTCAATGTACGATCTGCAACATATTCTTCCACAAAGGCAATGTCCAATAACAAACGACTCGGTTAACCGATTTCAATGATATTGTAGGAGAAAGTCTTAGTATTCACCAACTTGAAGTTACGGAATGGTCATTATTGTCTAATGTCATTGTGTTCACCGTGAACTCGTTCAAGCATGTGACGTCCTCTAAGAAAGGTCTTCCTAGATTAGGGGAACCCTAGGATCGGACAACGAGTAATCAACGAACCAACAAAATCGGCAGAAAGAAGAACGTTTCCAACTTTCACGAAAACATCCACGGCGATGCCGGTTGCGTAAAATCATTCGTCCGGACAAGTTCAAATGAAATCAATCGGTATTGGGTCAAAGCTGAGGAGACTTATTTTCATTCCAAATGGAGAGTAGAGCATAGTTGTTGCTTGCACTCGAGATCGGTCCCAAGCTAAGCATTCATTCATACTCCGGAAGTCACTACGGTATAAGAAACACCAGGGTCTCCAAGTTCTCGTGAAACTTTTTTAGGATATACCGCACGAGCAATTCTTGTTTACCTGGTGTATTTGTCAACTTCAATATCTTATCCTTGTCATATGATGATCTTTCTAAACATTGGTGCAAATTTGGGCATGTGTAGGAGAGCGTCCGCGAAACTTAGCTCGAAATGGAGATTCCGAAAAATCTCCATAAATTTTGAAGCTAGAAGATCATCTTTTTCACGGAGCTTCTCTTTGTTGGCCCTTGAAGGATAAGGCAAGGTTGGTTTAGTCTTTGAAGCTACAATGGGCTCACCAATTTGGTCATCAGTTTGGACCACCGGAGGTTGGACGTTTTCGGTGCTTGGTTGCACCGCATCCTTGGTCACCTCGGGTTCATTTTCTATCTCTTTAGGAAGAGAAGAAATTTGAGGTCCATTATAGGAAACACAGCTTCGGGTAGTGATTGCTTTTACATTACCTTTCGGGTTAGCAATGGTGTTGCTTGGAAGAGAACCCAAGCCCGAAGTAGAAGCGGTATTACTATTTACGAATTTGGTGATCAGATCCGTTATATTTGGCCATTATGATTTTTGCATATTCTTGCATAACCAGCGTCATAGCTTTGACGTAGTTATCAAAATCGGACTTTTATCAAAATCGGGCTTAGACACACCTGGTGCTGGAAGAACTGGAGCTTGGTAAGGTGGAGCTTGAAAAGTCGGGGATTGATTAATTTGGTTAAAATTGTTCCCCCGATTTTGGTTGAAATTGATCCCCCGATTTTGGTTGTTTTGATGGTTTTGCATAGGAGGAAAACCGGGAGGTCGAATTTGATTTGCAACCATCTGAGGTCGGTAACTGGCATTCCCTTGGTTGTAGTTAACTGCGGCGGCTTGTGACACGTACTATTGGATATTATCACGATAAATGTTGCCATCGATGGCTGGACAATTTTGGTAAGAATGACCACCCCCGCAAGTTACACAACTTTGCTCGACTGCTTTTACAGGAGCGGGAGCTGGAGTTTGGTTTTTCTTATCGAGAATCAATGCTCTAACCATATCTTTCAGCTCAGCAACATCGGATGAAACTGCTGGGGTAGAAGAGCTCGTACTCACTTTGGAAACAATGGCCTTGCTTCGTGATTGACGAACTTTGGACTTGCTCTCGATGATTTTTAGGCATTCTCGAGGCATTTTATCCAGAAAGTTACCACCCGCAGCGGAGTTCAATGAATCTTGATCATTCGAATTTAGGGAATTATAGAATGTATCGAGTTGATGCAATTCTGAAAACCCATGATGCGGGCATCCCCTAAGAAGATCATTGAATCGGTCCCATGCCTCGTAAAACGTTTCATCAAATTTTTGTTGAAATCTCGTGATTTCATTTCGAAGATTTGTTGTTTTAGAAGGAGGGAATAATTTGTTGATGAATTTCGAAACAAGATCATCCCATGTAAGAATCGGTCGAGGGGATTCTTTTCAAGCCAAATCCGAGCGGCACCCTCGAGGGAAAATAGGAAAAGCATAAGCTTAACTGACGTACTCGGGACGTTCAGGAACTTCATCGTAGAAGTGATCTTGTTGAAATATCGGATGTGAGCATGTGGGTCTTCTTTATCATGTCCAAAAAATTGCTTGTTTTGAACAAGATTAAGTAGACCATGCTTGATCTCAAAGTTGTTCGCGGTAATTTCGGGAACAACGATCGCATCCTCGTAACCCTCGGTGGGTGCTTCGAGCAATTAAAGTAAATGCGCCATTGTACGATTATCGTCCATCTAACTATGGGAGGTTGTTAGTTGGTTTATCAAGATTTGGTGTTTCAAGAAGTCTGTCGGGACTTTGTTGTTGTCGATTGTTTTCGGGCTTGGGAACGAAGGGACTAAAATGCAAAACAGAAGTATAAAAAGAAATTTTTACACTATTTTTTCTTTTGGTTTTTCATGATTTTTTCCACAATGTATTTTAACGGACAATGAGGATAAGAAAACTTCAACCAAATAATATACTTAACTTACGGTTTGTAGCTTCAAAAGATAAACGCACAGCGTGAGCGGTAGGAGTAGGAATTTAGGCGAAGCTTATTTTCTCCTTTCGGGTCGTAGTTCCTCGGAACAACCCTCCTGATACCACTTTTTAGTTTGTTTGACTTTTCATAGATTGAGGGCCGTATGTGCACATGTGCCACAAATGGCAAGTTTTTAAATCTTTTGTTCGAGTTGGGAACCAACAAGTTCACCGGAAGTTATTATGATAATATCTCAATTGAGAATATTATATTTTGGTATTTTTACCAATTTGTGAATTTTATTTCTTTTTTTTATGGACAATGTTTTTATATTTTTGGTTTTTCTTTTGTTTTTATATGATAATTATACTAATAAAAGAAAATGAAAAATATTTTTGTACTTTTTTTTAGAAGAAAATATTCACAGATTCAAACACAAATTGTCAAACGTAACGATAATCGTTTTCAGCCTCCCCGGCAGCGGCGCCAAAATTTGACTCGCGTGATCTTACTCCTTTTTATATATAAATAAATATAAATATAATAACAAGGGATCAAAATCACGAAATCATAAAACCAAGTTGTTTAGAGTATTTTCGGGTCGTTATGTTCCACAAAGCTGGAATGGAATATCGGAACAAGATATTGAAAAGTGATTGTTTTGAATAGGACAAGGATATGATTGGCATTAAACCTAATAAGCAAATGCTACGACAGATAAGTAGGGAAAATAAGCACTAGATAAGGCATAAATCCTAGGAATGGTAAAAACACTTAAAAACTTTTATACTAAGACTAAATAAGCTGAATGGAACTAAAGACAAACAAATAGCTAGACTAACTCTAAATAACGCAAATACAGCAAGCAATTAAATACTAATTAAGGCAGGAGAAGAAACTCAGCAGTACTAACAACAGTACTAACAGTACTAACTTGGAGTTAGTACTGCTAGCTTTGAGTTAGTACTGCTAGCTTTAACAAAACACCAAAGAAACAAAAGAAATAAGCGAAAATAAGCTAAAAACATATCTCTTTAACTTCCATAATAATAAGCACTCAGGCATGAGCGGGAATAAGCAACTAGAAAAACTAAAATGCAAATAAGCTAACAAAGCTACAAACTGAATAATATTAAAATTGCTTTGAAAAGACGAATAAGCTTAAATGAGCTCTACTAAAGACAGTAAACGAAATTGGGCTTAATCTACTCTAAAAAGCTAAGGAAATCTTAAATAAGCAGAAATAATAAGCTAATAAGCAATAATGAACCAACAGTACTAACAGTTTTAACTCATAACTAACAGTACTAACTAGGAAATGACACAAACTATTTTTAAACTAACAACTAAGCAAGATAAGCACTAAACATCATGATAAAGCATAAATAAGCAAATATAGGTAACAAATAAGCACTATAAGCAGTTCTACAGTAAATAAGAAAAAGAGAGACTTACAACACCCTTGCTCAAAACAGGGTTAAACAAAGAATCTACAAGCTCTAGCTTGTGTAAAACAAGCTAGTTGTGTCCAAATAGCCCTCCGAACTGCTTATCATCATAAGCTGTGGTATATTTGAGTTGATGATTGTCTTGTGACTTTACTTAACTTCTTAGTATTTGAGTTTTAAACAAATTGACTTACTATGATTTATAAGACTTAAATCATATTAAGTAACGTTTTAACAAATGCTGGTGCAACGAACCACACGCACCCTTGCGGGTCTGAACAGAAACCGAACGCACCTCTGGTGCATATAGAAACCAACCCACCCTTCTTCTTATGCCAAACCCAACCGAACGCACCCTTGGTGTGCGTGACAGCCACCCGAACGCACCCTGGTGGGTGACTCGGAAAACCAAACGAACACCCTTGCTGCTATTATACCACCGAACGCACCATTGAGGTGGTGGTGGTGATGGTGGCGGCGTGGGATGGCAGCCGAGGTGATAGTGTGGTGGTTCGGTGGTGAGGATTATGAGGTGATGGTGGTATGATCGTGATGATGATGGAGGTGGATGGCTATCGTCGGAGGGGGGAGGGAAAAAGCGCGAGTGGGGGCGAGTGGTGTAGATGGTCGGGTAGATCGGGTGACGAGGAAACTTTTTGAAGCTCACCGGAAAACTCCGCCGGAAAAGTTTTCCGGCGGCGGCGACGTGATGGCCGGCGGCGGTAGGGGTGGCCGGCGGTGGGCTGCCGGAAATGGGAGGGGAGAGAGAGACTAGTGATGTGTGTGTGTTTATAAGAGATGTAAATGAAAAAAAATATATAAACTTTTTATTTATATTAAAACTTTATAATAAATGTGGCAAGTCTCAAATAGTGTAGGGTTTATTGTGTAACTTTTTAGTATAGTTTTGATAACTATCAGTTCGGGACTCGTTTGAGCGACTTAACGGATGAATCAACGCACGAAACTTGCGCCATTGTTTTCCAAATCATTTTTCTGATAAAAATGAGTATTTATTTGATAGTATTTCACAAATATTTTCATAACATTTATAAAAATATTCGTTATTAATATTCGTTATTTATTTAATGAACCGGTTACGTCTCGTCCGAAATAGAAAAGAAAAAAAATGGATTTCAACTCGAATATTCGCGTTCTCAACAAACGCTTTTAATTAAATTGCTAAGTATTTTATTAAATATTTTTATTTAATAAAACGTGATAATTAAATATAATTTAATTATTTTTGTGTTTCTAAAATCTTGCGAGGGCATTTCAGTCACCTTCTGACTGTTTTCGGGTCTCGGTCAAAACTAAAAAGTTGTCAGGAATGTCGTTTTACTTCAAATTGCTTTAGAGTCCGAATAATGAAAACGTGCTTTAGATGGTCGTTCTTATAAGTCAAGCCAGACCCTAAAAGTCAAAGATTGAAATCGTCATTCAAAATTTCGAAAATTCTCGGATGTTACAGTACCTACCCCTTAAAGAAATCTCGTCCCGAGATTAAATTTGTGTTATCCGATTGTGTGACCAAGGAAAGACTTAAGGTTTAATAACTCGTTCTAAACAAGACGCTGATAACTTTATTCAGCAAAATTCGGTGTTTCTACACTTCTCAATCTACCAAAAATTTTGGCTAGGTTTGTCCAGGATATTTAATCCATCAAAATGGGTATCTCAAAATATATCATTACAGATCTTATGACTGGTATAACCGCGTTATAGGGAAAGTCTCATTATAGTGAAAACCTCAAGAAGAA